>ML401322.1:31889-87859 GCA_005239525.1 Nicotiana knightiana | reverse complement strand
TTTGCCACACCTTCAAGTTATTATGGTCTACCTTCATGACATTTCAAATTCAGAGAGACCTGGACCTAAGATATTTGGTGAGAATGAACCTCTTGAATTTAAATTTTTAACAATTAAAAGGGTCTTACAATCTAAAGGCTCCCACACCAAGATACAAAATTTTTGGTGAAGTCGCGCTAATTTGAAACTGTCGGCATATCAGGAACCAAAGTTGACTTCAAAATATTATCTGAAACTATCCTTATGGAATTAAGTTTTTTATTTTGGATATGTTATATATTTGTAAGTTAAATTTACAATGGACCAAACGGTTCGTGATTTAGACATTCCTACATCAAGATACAAATATTTTGGTGAAGTTGTGCAAATCTGAAATCGTCGACGTGACAGAATTTAAAGCTAGATTCAAAATAATATCTGGGATGATTCTCAAAGTGTTTAATTCCTAATTTTGGATATGTCTTAGATTTTGAAGTCTAGTATCCATGGAATTCGGTTCATAATTTCGACTTTTCTACACCAAGATATAAATTATTTGGTGAGACTGCACAAATCTGAAATTTTCAACGTGGTGAAATCTAAAGTTGGTTTCAAAATATTATTTTGGTTGATTCTGAAGGTGTTTGATTCTATGTTTTAGATATGTTTTATATGTTGAAGTATAATTTTTTGAAATCAAACGGTTCGTTATTTTGACTCTCCCACGACAAGATAAGAATCTTTAATTACAAGCACGTAAAGCTGAAAACTATGCGACTAAGATAAAAGTCGGATGATGCAAAGCAAAAGAGAAGCTGAAATAGTTAAGCCCCCGAAGTCTCCAAGTTGAAGTCTTCAAGTCTGTCGATCTTAGAGTTGAAGTCTCCAAGTCCGTCGGTCTTCAAGTTGAAGTCTCCAAGTTAAAATATTCAAGTCTGTCGGTCTTCAAGTTGAAGTCTTCACGTTCGTTACTCTTCAAGTTGAAATATTTAAGCCCCCCATGTCTCCAAGATGAAGTCATTAGCTTAGACGGTGTAATGGTCTTCGCATCAAATAAAATGAAGTCATTAGCTTAGACGATGTAATGGTCTTCGCTTAAGACAAAATAAATCTTTGGCCCAGACGGTGTAATGGTCTATGCCTCAGATAAAATGAAATTAAATCTTCAAAAAAGATGGAGTCATTAGCTTAGACGGTGTAATGGTCTTTGCTTAAGACAAAATAAATCTTTGGCCCAAACGGTGTAATGGTCTATGTCTCAGATAAAATGAAGTTAAATCTTCAAACAAGATGGAGTCATTAGCTAAGACGGTGTAATGGTCTATACCTCAGATAAAATGAAGTTAAATCTTCAAACAAGATGGAGTCATTAGCTAAGACGGTGTAATGGTCTTTGCTTAAGATAAACTAAATCTTTGGCCCAGACGGTGTAATAATCTATGCCTCAGATAAAATGAAGTTAAATCTTCAAACAAGATGGAGTCATTAGCTTAGACGGTGTAATGGTCTTCGCTTAAGACAAAATAAATCTTTGGCCCAGACGGTCTTATGGTCTATGCCTCAGATAAAATGAAGTTAAATCTTCAAACAAGATGGAGTCATTAGCTTAGACGGTGTAATGGTCTTCGCTTAAGACAAAATAAATCTTTGGCCCAGACGGTCTTATGGTCTATGCCTCAGATAAAATGAAGTTAAATCTTCAAACAAGATGGAGTCATTAGCTTAGACAGTGTAATGGTCTTCGCGTAAGACAAAATAAATCTTTGGCCCAGACGGTGTAATGGTCCCTGCCTCAGATAAAATGAAGTTAAATCTTCAAACAAGATGGAGTCATTAGCTTAGACGGTGTAATGGTCTTCGCTTAAGACAAAATAAATCTTTGGCCCAGATGGTGTAATGGTCTATGCCTCAAATAAAATGAAGTTAAATCTTCAAAAAAGATGGAGTCATTAGCTTAGACGGTGTAATAGTCTTCGCTTCAAATAAAAAATAAAGTCTTTAGCTCAGACGGTGTGATTGTCTTCGCCGCGAACTTTTAAAGTTTTTCGTTGTGAACTTTAAACAAAAAAATCTTGACCACGAGCTTTTAAAGGTCTTCATCATGCATGGATTATCTCGTTAAACAAAAATACATCCTTCTTGTTTCACCTACAAAAAAGGACAATAAAAGAAGAAAAGCACAAGAAAAGAAAAAAAGAAATTACCTTCGCGTTAATGCTTCCGAGTCCATAAAAATAGACTCAAGTGGCTTTACAAATACTGCGAATTGATGCTCAACAAATACGAGCACATGGGTTTATATAGATTACAGAGAGAGGCGTTGATAACATGTAATTCAATGTGGGATGCTTCAATTGTATTTCATGTCAGATTGGGCTATTGCTTGTGTCTTCGAAGAAAGATTGTACGACGACAATATAAGAATGCAAAGACGAATCAATTGTGTTGGAATTTGTGAATGGACAAATTGTATCCGGTCATTACGGTAAGGACTCTCAAAAAAAAATCAAGTGTAAGTTGTACTTTCCTCCTAAAATTCTAATAGTCACAGCAAAGTATTCTATTAGAAAAAAAAAGGGAATGATTTTTCAAGAATAGAGATTGCTCGCCAAGTACAATATGGATTGCAAAGCACGTAACAGGCCATCTTAGAATCTAAAACTTAATAGATTTTACATTCTATATGATTGAGGCATGTTTTGAAATATAAATTTCATATACTTTAACATTTCATATGATTAAATCAAGCCAATTTAAGTATACTAATATAAATACTTCAAGCCTAGTCTTCAAAGGTTTAAATGCCTTGACAAGTCTTGAAGTAGGGGGCATTTGTAGGCATATGAATTTTATTAAAATTAAATTCATAAATAATTTAGATTTTATTGGTTCAAATAAATATTATGAGCTAATATAATTGAATTAAGTCCAATATATATGGATTAAATAAATAAGTCTTAATCTATTGGGCTAGCCCATTTAATTGGGCTAAAGTGATTAGCCTATATCATTAAGCCCAAAACGTCATTTTTCTAGAGGTCCATTGTGGTGCCACGTGTAAAATGACGTGGCATGCCAAGTCAAGAGGAAGAGCCAATAGGATTGTGCCACATGTCAAAATGACAAAGCATGCTAAGTTACATTAAAAAGCCAATGAAATCATGCCACGTGTGCAAGTGACATGTTCTGGCCAATCAAATACGGCCATGTCACACTTTAATTTGATTGGTCGGAAAGAGTTTGTTCTTATCATAACTCTTCCCTCCCACAACTATAAATAGGGGTCTTCACAACCCAGAAAGAGACCAGAAGTTATAACAAGAAGCAAGAGAGAGCTCGTGGATCAAACATCGTAAATTTCTCCACAAGCTTCAAGCAACCAAGTTCAAGTTCAAGAACGAAAAACAAATCAAGTCCAAGCTCAAGAATGAAGAACAATTCAAGTATTCATGATCAAGAACGAAGTCAAATCAAATACAAGGCGTTCAAGATCAAGGCTACTTGTTCGTGATAAAATTCTTGGCAACAATTAAAGTTTTCGCGATGGATAAGTCAAATTAAAAATTCAAGATCAGAGGATTCATAAAGAAGAATCAGAGGATTCATAGAGATTGTACACTCATAATATTCGAAATAAAATACTACGATTGTTGTAATATTTTTCGATCTTGATTTTTATTTTCTCGACGCAATTTATTGTCTACAATATGTTTTGATAATTTTAATTTGGCTCTAAGTAAAACATGAGATGAATTCATTTATGGCTACACATCGATTATAACTAGTGTGTGCAAAAATACGGGAAGAATATGCTAAATATTCATGCTCTTATCATTAGGCAAATAAAAATTGACCACATTTTTGGCCTAATCTTTGTTTCTCTTTTATTTCCAATTCTGACTAATCCGAACTTAAGCCTCGTAAAATTCATTAAAGGGGAAGTGCTTCTTATTGTTACGTGAAAAAGGAATGTATTATCATGGCAAATCTTTCACCCTTAGAGGTGGATGTAGTAGCTTTCGATTACGGATTCAACTAAATTTATAGTTTTCGACACGAAATTTGAATTTATACATGAAAAATTACTAAAATCTTAACAATATTAGATTTAAACATACAATTTTAACAGTAAAATAAATTCAATACTAAAAATTTTAAAAATTAAACCTATTAAATTCATACCCTAAATTTGCCTCAGTACATCCCAAAGCAATAAAGTTCTTCCCCTTGCGTGTAATTCTCTAAAGTTTCTTGTCTTCCACAAACCTTTTTTCTTCTTACAAAGGGAAAGCGAAACACAAACCCCCAAATTGACCTTTTGTTGAATGCATTCAACCTAACACTCCTTCGCCGAAAAATTATATTATATTGCTGGGTAAAATTTTTTATTTTATGTGTATTTACTATACGTTGACTCTCCTAAACTTTTCGTTATATCCATTTTTAATATTTTAACACCCTTTGATGAAAATTCTGTCTCCGCCACTGATGACATATATAGTAAAGGTGATTCTTATTTTTGATCTTTACAGTGAATTTGTGAGAACTAGGTTTTTTCCTCTTGGCAAACCTTGTTGGGTTTTTTAAGCTATTAATGCTTAAAATAGGGTGAATGGGAAATGTGAGAAAAATGAAATATTTGAATTTCTCTCCTTGATTGTCCCACATGGGAAGAGGAAAAGGTTTTTGATGGGTATATAAACAATTTCTCTTCTTCTAGCTCGTAAAGAGTTGAGAAGAAGGCAAGCCTCGCGCCGTCGTCGTCGTCGTCGTCGTCGTCGTTGCTCGGCTCGGCTCGGCTCGGCTTCGGGTTCGGGTTTGGTCAAATCAATTAATTAATTTTTTGACCAAATTTATTTGTTAATAGTAAATATTAACAAAAATATTATTAAATATTCATTTTAATAACAAAATATTAATAGTAAATCCAATTCAGTTATCCATTTTTCAGTTTTCAGTTAACAGAAAACTAACTACCCTTTTCAATCTTCCCTCTTTATTGTTGAGTAAATAGCCATTTATGTTATGGCATTTACGCTATGGCCATTTTGCAAAAAAATAGCCATTCTGAAGAGTTGCACCTCTTCAGATTTCAGCCCAACATTGGCTATAAATACAAGTTCATTCTCTCAGATTTTCCATACGAATTTCTGAGTTCTCCTCCTTTCTTCTTCATATTTTAACTTCAAAGAAAGCAACAGTAAGTGTGATTTGCTACCGAACTTTGTGTTCACTGAAACATTGGGGTTTGAAGTACCACTACACCAGTGGGTAATTCGTTCTATCCCGGGAGAAAATAATCCATAACCTTAGGTACTAGGAGGGGATTAAATTCCTTAAGGAAATACTATGAATTCAGTGGGCTCAAATTGGTTTTTATTTCGTTTACATTTCTGTTTGAATATTATTTTATTATCTCTAGAATTATTTTACAAATACAGTTTACTAACAAGCTTAAGGAATTTAAATATTTTTTTTTGTATTTGTGTTGTACTCACTGTTTCTGGAGAGTAAAACCTTTGTGGTTTTCTACTCTATTGGAGATTAAAATCTACGTGATTTTAACGTTGGTTTGTGTCATTCTTTTACAGAAATGACGAATGACAACGGGAATCAGATTGTTCCTATGGTGACTTCCAATGCATCGACTAGCCGAAAAACACCGGCATTGGCACTGGCAGAAAAACTCGAAAAAATTTCCGGGGTTGTTCAAGCGCTGGCAACAAAAGATGTTCTTCTACTTGACTACTTTAAGTCTGCAGAAGTTCATCAAGGAAGATGTTCCTGTGCTGCCTGATGAAACTCCAGAGACTGAACGCTTTCTTGTGATTGAGGCGTGGAAGCATTCAGATTTTTTGTGCAAGAATTATATTCTTAGCGGACTGGAGGACACTTTGTATAACGTCTACAGTGGCGTGGAGACATCAACAGAACTGTGGATTGCGCTTGAAAAGAAATACAAAACTGAAGATGCTGGATTGAAGAAGTTCGTTGCTGCAAAGTTTTTGGACTACAAAATGGTAGATAACAAGTTTGTTATTACCCAAGTCCAGGAATTACAAGTGATTATTCACGATCTCCTTGCTGAACATATAAGTCGAACTAATTCTAATGTTAAAAGTAGTAATTTTAGTAGTTTTACTAACAGAAGTTTCATTGAAGGTCTTGTCATCAATGAAGCATTCCAAGTAGCATCGATGATCGAGAAGTTGCCTCCTTTGTGGAAGGACTTCAAAAACTACTTGAAACACAAATGCAAGGAGATGTTGCTTGAAGATCTCATTGTTCGGTTGAGAATCGAAGAGGAGAACAAAGCTGCTGAGAAGAAAGGCCGTGGAAACTCAACAATAATGGGAGCAAACATTGTTGAGGATACTTCTCAAAATAAGAGAAAGAGGAAGCAGGATTCTGGACCGAAAAGCAACCCAAACAAGAAACAGTTCAACGGTAATTGCTATAACTGTGGGAAAGCTGGACACAAATCTATAGATTGTCGTGCCCCAAAGAAAGACAAGAAGAAGGGTCAAGAAAACATGGTTGAAAAACACGAAGATGTTGATGACTTATGTGCTATACTTTCTGAATGCAACCTGGTGGGCAATCCATGGGAGTGGTGGATTGATTCTGGAGCCACTCACCATGTTTGTGCTGTTAGAGAAGCTTTTGCTACATATACTCCTGTTGGACTCGAAGAGACGCTTTCTATGGGAAATGCTGCAACTGCCAAGATTTAAGGATGTGGGTAGATATTTCTGAAAATGACTTTCGGCAAAGTGGTGACTTTGAACAACGTCCTTCATGTTCCCGAGATTAGGAAGAATTTAGTCTCTGCTGGACTTCTTGTTAAGAATGGTTTTAAATGTGTCTTTGTATTCGATAAGGTTGTAATAAGTAAGAACGAAATGTTTGTAGGAAAAGATTACCTCACTGAGGATCTTTTTAAGCTGAATGTAATGGTTGTTGAGAATAATAATAAAATTTCAGCTTCGTCTTACTTACTTAGGTCAAATGAATTATGGCATATACGTTTGGGTCATGTTAATTATAAAACCTTTCGAAAAATGATTAATTTGGAAGTATTGCCTAAGTATGAATGCGACAAATAAAAATGTCAAGTATGTGTGGAATCTAAGTATGTTAAACATCCTTATAAGTCAGTTGAAAGGAATTCAAATCCCTTAGACTTAATTCACAAAGATATTTGCGACATGAAGTCAATACCATCTCGCGGTGGAAAGAAGTATTTCATAACTTTTATTGACGATAGTACTTGATATTGCTATGTTTACTTTCTTAATAGTAAAGATAAAGCAATAGACGCATTCAAGCAATACAAAAATGAAGTTGAAACGCAACTTAACAAGAAAATCAAAACGATAAGAAGTGATTGGGGTGGTGAATATGAATTTCCTTTTGAAGAAACATGTTTAGAATATAGAATTATTCATCAAACAACAACCCCTTACACGGCCCAATCCAATGGGATTGAGGAAAGAAAGAATCGTTCATTAAGGAGATGATGATGAACGCATTGTTGATAAGTTCTGGTTTGCCACAAAACTTGGGGGGGAAGCCGTTCTTACGGCTAACCGAATACTAAATCGAGTACCCATAGCAAAATACAATCCATTCCATATGAAAATGGAAAGGAAGGAAGCTTAACTTGAATTATTTTAAAGTGTGGGGGTGTTTGGCAAAAGTGCAAGTTCCTAAACTCAAAAGGGTAAAAATAGGACCGAAAACCGTTGATTGTGTTTTCATAGGATATTCTACCAATAGTAAAGCATATCGATTTCTTGTTCATAAATCAGAAAATCCCAACATTCGTAATAATATGGTTATAGAATCAGATAATATTGAAATCTTTGAAAATATATATCCATATAAAAAAGAATGTGAGTCGATTGGTGAAGGATCTAAACGACCTCAGGAAGAAACAAAAGAAAGTACATTTAATCAGGAGGATCCAAGACGTAGTAAACGTCAAAGAACGTCTACTTCATTTGGACCAGATTTTGTGAATTGCTTATTGGAGAATGAGCCTCAAACATTTAAAGAAGCCATATCTTCTTCGGAATCATTATTTTGGAAAGAGGCAGTCAATAGTGAAATAGAATCCATATTGAACAACCATACATGGAAATTGGTTGATCTTCTTCCTGGAAATAAACCGTTGGGTTGTAAATGGATCTTTTAAGAGGAAAATGAAAGATGATGGAACTATTGACAAATATAAGGAAAGACTTGTGGTCAAAGGGTATAGACAACGAGAAGGTCTTGACTATTTTGATACATACTCTCCAGTTACAAGAATTACGTCCATACGAACGTTAGTAGCGTTAGCTGCAGTTTATGGTCTTGAAATTCATCAAATGAATGTTAAGATGGTCTTCTTAAATGGAGAGTTGGAGGAAGAAATCGATATGGAACAACCTGAAGGGTTTATGGTTCCAGGTAAAGAAAAGAAGGTATGTAGACTTGTTAAGCCCCTTTACGGATTAAAACAAGCACCCAAACAATGGCATGTGAAATTTGACCAAACAATATTGTCAAATGGTTTTAACATAATGAGTAATGAAATTGCCAACATAAATGTGACTAAGCGTATGCTAACTGGCAAGTTTGATATGAAAGACTTGGGAGTTGCTGATTTAATTCTGGGAATTAAGATCCATAAGACTTCTCAAGGTCTGACATTGTCACAATCTCATTATATTAAGACAGTACTTGGAAAATTCAAGCACTTGGGCTTTAAAGTTGTAAGACTCCAATTGGCGTGAATCTTCCATTAGCAAAGAACAAAGGCCAAAGCATATCACAATTGGATTATTATCGTGTGTTAGGATACTTAATGTACATCATGAATTATACACGACTAGATATAGCTTGTGCTATAAGTAAATTGAGTCGATATACGAGCAATCCAGGTCAATCTCATTGGATGGCCATGAAACGAGTTTTGGGGTATTTAGTACATACCCAGGACATTGCTTTTCACTACAGTAAATATCCTACGGTCATTGAGGGATACTGTGATGCAAATTAGATCACCGGATCAACTGATTCCAAGTCCACGTGGATATGTATTCATTGTTGGTGGAGGAGAGGTATCTTGAAAGTCGTCCAAATAAACTTGTATTGCCCGTTCTACAATGGAGGCTGAGTTCATAGCCCTAGATAAAGCCGGTGAAGAAGCTGAATGGCTCCGAAATTTCTTGGAAGGCATTCCATTTTGGCCCAAACCGTTGGCACCAATATGCATACATTGCGATAGTCAAGAGGCAATTAGAAGGACTGGGAGCGTTATGTATAACGGTAAATCTCATCATATACGATGAAGACATAAATGCAATTACTCTCTAGAGGAATTATCACGATTGACTATGTAAAGTCAAATGACAATGTATCGGATCCACTTACAAAAGGCCTAACTAGAGAGGTAGTTGAGAAATCATCAAGGAGAATGAGACTATGGCCGAGAACAAGTCATAGTGGGGGTAAATCTACCTAGAAAACTGGAGATCCCAAGATCTAGGTTCAAGGAGATCAAACAAAGTCATTAATGACGTTCAACATTGTCAACTAAACTTTTGGTCCATTCTCGTGATGAGACAATGTTCAGTACCAAGGATAAAATATTAAGGTTTTTAATGATTTCTAAATTTGGTACGGAGCATATTAAATAGTGTATCTACGAGATGACACGTTTAGGAATTACCTATGTAAGTGTGAAGTATTAGCGGCTTCAAGGAGAATTTTGCAAGGACAGTTCTCTATGTACTTATGAAACCAGGCGGTGTTCATGGATGAAACGAATACAATAATGAGAACCAAAGACGGTTAAGGGTTGATTGTGTGACTTATGATTGTCTAGGTATACACCAAAGTTCAACGGTTCAAAGATATCAAATTTACCGATTGACCGAGTATATCCGAAATAAGTTCACTATGGAAAGTTCAAAGGGAAACCTACTTATCCAGATGCAATTATTCTTTGCTTGCGAATCACACAATTTTCATACATACTTCCGTGATATATCCATTCCCTATTCATGTGGGAGATTGTTGGGGGTTTTAAGCTATTAATGCTTAAAATATGGTGAATGAAAAATGGAGAAAAAAATAAAATATTTGAGTAATAGTTGAGTTTTCCTCCTTGATTGTCCCATATGGGAAGAGGAAAAGATTTTTGATGGGTATATAAATAATTGCTCTTCTTCTAGCTCATAAATAGTTGAGAAGAAGGCAAGCCTTGCGCCGCCGCCGTCGTCGTCGCTCGGCTCGGCTCGGCTTCGGCTTCGACTTCGGATTCAGATTTGGATTTGGTCAAATGATCGATTGATTAATTTTTGGACCAAATTTATTTGTTAATAGTAAATATTAAAAGAAATGTTATTAAATATTCGTTTTAATAACAAAATATTAATATTAAATCCAATTCAGTTATCCATTTTTCAGTTTTCTGTTTTTGTAACAGAAAATTAACTACCCTTTTCAATTTTCCCTCTTTATTGTTGAGTAAATAGCCATTTATGTTATGGCATTTCTGCTATGGCCATTTTGCAAAAAACAGTCATTCTGAAGAGTTGCACCTCTACAAATTTAAGCCCAACATTGGCTATAAATACAAGTTCATTCTCTCACATTTTTCATACGAATTTCTGAGTTCTCCTCCTTTCTTCTGCATATTTTAACTTCAAAGAAAGCAACAGTAAGTGTGATTTGCTACCGAACTTTGTGTTCGCTGAAACACTGGGGTTTGAAGTACCACTACACCAGTGGGTAATTCTTTCTATCCTCAGAGGAAATAATCCATAACCTTGGGTACTAGGAAGGGATTAAATTCCTTAAGGAAACACCGTGAAGGGCTCGAATTGGTTTTTATTTCATTTACATTTCTATTTGAATATTATTTTATTATCTCCAGAATTATTTTACAAATACAATTTACTAACAAACCTTACACCTCAGTCATACATGATGCTAATAATGCTATATGTACTAGCAAGTATTACGCAGAATAAAGCAAGTAAAGCAACCGCTTTATGCCCCATATTTGTGGGGGGGGGGGACATTTTTTGTTACACCTAATAGACTATGTATAAGTTTAAAAAACGTTCTGTAAAGTGAAAAAGTTTGATTTCTTTCTAACAAATATAGAGAAGAAGAATTTACAAATGCTATGATTTATACCAAGGAAATTGAACTTGAAATGAATATCGAACCCGATATTCGTAAGAAACGTGTGATATATAGGAAGTAACAATTTAATGTGAATGTTGATAATAAAATCTCAAAATCTTTCGAAGAGTATTTTAGAGTTGATTACTTTTATACATAATAGACAAGGCTATTTTTTCACTTCAAAATAGGTTTGAACAATTCGAAGCATATGAAAATATTTTTGGTTTTCTATTTGGCAATAAAAACTAAGATCACTAGACGTTGAAAATTTGAAAAATATTGCCTTAATCTTGAGTGTTCCTTAAAGTATAATAATCAATTCGATATTGATGGTTTAGATTTATTTTCTGAATTAAAAGTATTAAGGAAAATAGTATAATTAGAAGATAACATTTTAATTGATACACTTAATCAAATAAAAAGATTTAATTCTTTTCCAAATGCTTAAATTGCTTATGGAATAATGTTCATAATTCCTGTTACCGTTGCTTCAGCGGAAAGAAGTTTTCAAATTAAAATTGGTAAAATCTTACCTAAGAAAAACAATGTCACAAGAAAAGTTAAGTGAATTAGCTATATTGTCAATTGAGAAATACTTATTAGGAATTATTGATTATAAGAAAATTAAATAACTTTGTATCTAAGAAAAGCTAAAGAAAATAGACTTCAAATAAATAAAAAAAATAAATAAAAAAATTAAGGCCTCTCATGAAATTTGGCTTTAGGTCACAAAATTTTTCGGACCGCTCCTGGGTACGTTCATTTATTTGTTGGCACATTAACAATACGAAATTATTGTGCATGCCACATACGTAAGTGCTTAGTTTTGGTCGTTGGAAGCAGGTGAGCAGGCTATTCAAAGTCTTCATTTTATGACTTCTACAATTTTTTCACTTGGCCAAAAAAGAAAAATATAATCATACTCATACCAATAACCTCTGCTATTAGTAACAGTTAAGATAGTTATCTAAAATTAGAAAAAAGAGAAGGAAAAAACTGGCGTAATTAGTCCGTATTCTTTTTTTTTTGAATGAAGTATCTTTTCGTTATTATTTAAACTAAATGTGATTATATTTAAAGTCTAATAGTTACAACTTCACCTTAATTATACCAATTATTATTTTGAGTTTGAAGAATCCTTTGACAAATATGACAGTAAAAAATTAAGTTTTAAGTTCAACGTGCTGATTAGAGACTAACATATACAGTATCCATGATACTATATTTACGTGAAATGTCTTAATTATAGGAGTGCTTTATTGTCTCGTATTATGAGAGGACAATACAAAAATCAAGTACAAGTTACTTTCTAAAATATCAAGATGATCATCGATCAATAACTCTATTTCACATATATAATTTATAGGAATTATGAAAACCAATTAATCACTAGAATTCGAATTCAACACGGCTATTGCAATTGTAATAACTATTACACTCGAGTACCTGATCAAAGATTTCAGATTCGAATTCCAGGTATAAAATCACATTTATTTAGAAGCGTTTTACTTTCATATGAGATTTTTGTTGAGTCCCACATCGACATTGAAGGGGATGGATGGTCTTTTTATATGGACTTAGGCAGTCCTCATCTCTTGAACTAGCTTTTGGAGTCGAGTTAGGTTCAATTTCAATTTTAACATAGTATCAGAGTAGGATCCATCCCGATTTTCTAATGTTGGACCCCCATAATTGTCCACGCTCCAGATGTCCAGTCTTGAGTGTGGGAGGGGGTGTTGAAGGGGATGGGTGATCTTCTTATATGGACTTGGACAACCCTTGCTTCTTGAGCTACTTTTTAAGGTTGAATTAGACCCAATATCCATTTTAAAAGTTTCCATGCGAATACGAAGTCGGCCTGAGTTTTGGGAAACAAAAAACCTAGTAGACTCTAGTCTCTCCCCCTCGGGACAGTAATAAATTCATCACTTAATTAGCGTAGCTAGTTATTACAGAACAAAAGTTGCGTACTTAGGCCTCGATTTTGTTCTCTGAATGATTATTGATATTGATATGCTGCTCATATTTTGTCCTTCCTAAGCTAAAAAACATCGGATTCAAATTCTGCAATGCACTACTTTCTAGTACAGAGCGCTTTAATGGGCGTATTCGGCTCGAATTTGGATTAGTTGATTCAATGGGTTCTGATCACCAAATGCTTATCCAATTTCAGGTTTTTTTTTCCTTTTTCTTATATATAGAAAATTATACTATTAGGCGAGCTGCCTAATAGCTATTTTATTAATAATAAAAGAAAAAAACACAAAAGAAAGAGTACAAGTAAGGGGGCAAAAGCTACTGTAGTATTGCCACTATGCCTGGCTATATAATCATTACTATTCATTGCCTTATGATGACAGCCTCATGTGGAGGATCATAATGTGGCTGCCGGTAAAAGTCTCGTACGAGTGCATACAATCTCATAGCCGCTTGGATGTATTCCCAAAGGCATAAGAATATAGCACTCACATACTGGGCTAGACCTTACCTTACAATTTCACGTTTTGGATCTTCTAGCTAGCAATTTTTTTTATTTATAAAAATCATTAAATTTTAATTAATAACCATGTGACTGTATTATCAATTATGGATAAGGTGGTCTTAAATGTTTTAGTTAATCGAAGGATTGGTAGATAATTTTTTCTTTTTTTATATATTCAAAGAGCTGACCTACGACAATAGGTAATTTTTTTATAGCAAATCTGATATGCTAATTTTAAAATAAGGTGATAACATGTTGTAACTAATTAAGTGTATTGTATGAATAGAGTAAAAAAATTTAGCAGGATTCAGTCCAAGCAAACTGAAGCGGTAAACACTAAACACTATTCTAATACTAGAGGGGTTTATACTTCAATACCACACAGGAGGAGGTGATTTGTATGGTGATCAATTTTTTGCTTACATTGATTATAGAAGGACCTGGTTCTTCTAAGTGTTCCTTAACCTACTATTGTTGAAATAATAAATGCGAAAAGTAAAGAACACAAGTACTTTTGGAACACACCAGGCTCAAAAGGTGAAAAAATCATGACCTACTTCCCAGTAGGATTTTTCCAAACTCTTCATTAAATCACTGAGCCAAAAACTACATTTACAAAAATACTTTTGTAAACTTAGGACTAACTCCAATCTCTTGTAGCAAACAATCTCTTCTAACTGTTGCAACAACTCTAAGTTAACTCTAACTTAAATACTCTGAGTACCTATTACAATTGCCTCTAGATAAAGCTGAAAGGTACAATATGAAAACGCCTACTACAATTGAACTAGAATAAAAGACAAACACTTGGAACTGGTTCTTCTATCTGGTTCAAGAAGCTTCAGGTTTGCACACTTGAATCACATACGAATTGCTTGCAAAATGCCTTGCTATTTTGCTCTCAATTCGTATTTAACTTCTGCGTTTGTGCATGCTAGAAAATGAGAACATTTTGCAATATATAGAGTTAGTAGATGAAGAAATAACTAGAGTTTTAATGCTACTCTTCCTTGGTGGAAGAGTTCTAGTTTATCTCAACTCCTAACTCCTTCTTTATCTTGGATAATGTTCTCTTTGAGTAAGAAGTCCTTCTCCTTATCAATTATGCAACATTTTCGATCAGGAGATATTAATTATGCCAAATAAAGTTTATCTCCTTCACGTGCATCCCACATGCTTGAATCTGTCGGTATCTATATACACCAGGTATGGACCTGGTTCATGCTTGAGTTTCTTTGTCAATATTCAAAACTATCCTTCACTTGGGCCAACAAATTCCCTCTTTTTGATGATGACAAACTTTGTGCTTCCATAATCTTAGGCCCTGTTTCAATTTATCCCAACATCAACACAATTTTAGAATATTTTTCACTTATCATCAAGGACCAGGTTTATTAAGTTATAAACATCATTGTTCAGAGTGTAAAGCACAACATTTTTTCCTCTTTTGGCATCATCGAAAAGTTGCATAAAAAATGTGTGATACCCAGTTTTTAAAACTTACTCATGGCCACCAGGTCTACTTCAAATGCATTCATGGATTAATCATTAACAATCAAGCTAATGAATTTAAACTATCAAAGAAATATAAACAGACAGTTAGAGTAAAAACCAGCAAATTTCATTGATAGGTGATATGATTCTTCCAAAATCCTCAAAAAGAAATAAAAATGCTGAAAGCATGAGCAAACAAGAAACATCCCAAATTGCGTCACTGAAAGGTCTACACTGGCTAGGAGTTTAAGGATTGGAAGAACTGGGGGCTTGAGTTTTGGTTTGGAGAAGGTGCAACATGTCTTGAAGAATTCCATCATTCTTCTCCTTTTCCCTTGCCAGCTCAGTTCTGAGAGAATCTCTCTCAAACTCTACCTCAGCCAACCGTGTCTTCATCCTTGCTATCTCAGCATCCTTTGCCCCATTCTCTTGCACCAAGGCTCTGACCTTGCTATTAACTGGTGCCTTTTTGGATGAACCAGATTCATTGGGAGTGTCATGGACCTCATAATCACAAGCAATCAAAGTGTTAGCACCAACAGTGAGAATGAAACCATAGGGAATGGCATGGGCTTTGGAGCCATTGATAACCCTATCGATGAGCTGGATTATTAATTTAGTCCAGTTGATCTGCCTCCCACTATCCAAGCATTCCATCAAAACCAAGTCCATGAAGTTGGCAATGTGCCTCCTTTCCTGCCTAGGTAGAACACACTTGTTGATGAATTCAAATAGCACCTTGTGGGGTGGCTTCATCTCACTATTATACACAGCCTTGGGCTCACTTTCCTCCTCATTGTCACTGAATTTTCTAGTGATGGCAAGGGCAATGGGAAGGGTGTGTAGGCTTGGCCATTTCAGCTTTGTGTAGTCATTGTACCCTTCAGAAGGTACGCCTAGCATTTCACCCAGCTCCTTTGCATCAAAAGAAATTTTCACCCCTTTCACCAGGCTGATGACCCTTCCATCCTTCACTGCAGCATTAGCCATAAAATCAATAATTTCACCTCTTGCCAATCTGCCATCCATATGAAGGACCATGTCTTTCCAGCCTTGCACTTCTTATTTCTCCAGTTGCATCATCAGCTCTTCCTCCTCCAAATCCTTGAGGAGTCTCCCCTTCAGAATAGTTCTTTTTACGAACTTGGCCATCATGTCCTTTTCATTGTCTGATTCATCTTCCTCTTCTCCACTCCAATCCTCTTCTTCAGCAATTTTTACTTATTTGGACCTGGTCCTTTTTGCCAGGGTGGATGGTTTAGTAGACTTTGAAATAGAAATAGACTTCTTAGAAGAAGTCTTGACTTTCTTGGGCTTGGTAGTCTGAACCTCCACCTCAGCAGTCATATCTTCATCTTGATGGACCAGGTCCATCTCATCCACATCAACAGCCTCAACAGGATCTCCCATTTTTTTCTTCCCTTTGTCCATCCTTTTCTTTTAGCTTTCTTCTAAGGCTCTCTGCACTCTTCCTCACTCTGCTTTTGCCGACTTCTTAGGTCTCTTCCAGTTGGGAGAGGAATTTCGGTAGTGTTAGAAGGGGAAACCTTCCTTTTATTGTTAGCCCTAGCAGTGACAAGGGTCTTAGTCTTGGGAGGTCTCTTATTATTGGGGTTGTAGCTGTCACCTACTTTCTTCAGAAGATCTGCGGGAGTTTCTTCTACTGATGAACCAGGTTCATTTGTATTTTTTCTAAGTTTAACCAGCCCTGCAGCGACATCTCCAGATCCACTTCCCCCTGTTTTCTTGACATTGTCCTCTATTTTATCTGATTTTGTTCCACAAATAGCTATTCTACCAGTTTAAGAAGTGGGTGAAGAATCAATCACTCTTTTCCCCATTCCCCTTTCTTCACCTAGAACATCCTCACTCTCTTTTTCTTTTCCCCTTTTATTTTTACCACCTCTCCTTCTGGACTCAAACGTTTCTACATCCACCCATTTGGACCAGAGGTTACCTTATCAATATCAGAAGACCCAGTTTCTTTCCCCTCAGTTGCAGACTTGAAGGAGTCGTCAGAGTTATGGGGTTCTTGGGCTTGTCTTGCTTTTAATTGTGCGTTTAATTTCTTTGATAATGCACCTCTAACCACAGTCTTGCGAGCAAGAATTTTTACTCATCTTTTCTTAGGCTGAGGGGTATTTGAAGATGAGGAGCATGATGGGGATTTACTAGGTTTATCAGAAGGGTTAGTCATTTTGTGCTTGGTTCCGGAAGAAAGAAGATATGTAGATTGAATTTTTGGAGGAAGAAAGAAGATGGAAAGTATTTTCGACGGTTTGAGACTTATGAGAAGAGGGCAGAGGTGATGATGATCAATTTAAAGGTAGGGGTAATTAATGGGTAACGGCAGGCTCATCAGTCATTTAGAAGTCTAATCAAATTGAGATGTCAGCTTTGAATAGACGGCGGAGTTTTCCCTAGAATCTAGGTGATTTAATTTGGTTAGGATTCTTTTGAACGGAACTGGTTCAATTTAATTGGATAAGTTTAAGAGAGATTTGGACTTAGGTAGGACTCTGCTCATGATTCAAATATTATTATTTCAATTTGTGCAGAGTGTAGAAAATATATCGTGTTATCTATATGAATCGGCATTGATGAACCAGGTTCTTCACTGAGAATTCTCTTGTGCATATCTAAATTTTCCAAAATAGAGAAAATATAATTAGAGATTAATGAGTCACTTTAAAACATGGCACAAGAGTATAGTATTTACAATATGAGACTGAGTAAAAAATAATCTAGTTATTTACACAAGTTCCAGATTTTCTAACAAAAAAAAAATCATTTTTTTTCGTTGTAAATTCTGAACTGGTCCTTTTAGGTGATCTTAATCATCCCTAATTCTAACCTATTCCTTTCAAAGTTATCTCTACTTAGAGTGTGAAGATTTCAGCTATTTGCTTGTGAGTAGCACAAAAATTCAACAATGATCAACCCCTTTTCATAATTATCCCTCAAAAAGTGATGCCTAACATCTATGTGCTTAGTTCTCTTGTGATGAACTGGGTTCTTGGTCATACTAATTGCACTAGATTTATCACAAAAAAATGAGGATACAACCAACATCAATTTCAAAGTCCATTAATTGTTTGTTTGATCCATAATAATTGAGCACAACATAATCAACTTCAGCAGTAGATAAGGCCACTGAATTTTGCTTCTTTGATGGCCCAAGAGACAAGACATGAGCCAGAAAGGTGTGCCATACATGAAGTGCTTTTTCTATCCACAAGAAAACCTGTATAATCAGCATCAGCATATTCCACAAGATTAAGATTACTACCTTTTGGATACCAAAGACAAAGATTAGTGGTCCCTTTTAGATATCTCAAAATTCTCTTGATAACCGTCAAGTGAGACTCCTTTGGATTTTCTTGAAATCTTGTACAAAGGTCTACACTGAAGACAATGTCAGGTCTAGTAGCAGTGAGATACAACAATGAGTCAATCATTCCCCTATACAACTTCTGATCGACAGATGAACCAGGTTCATCTATATCCAACTTTGTAGCTGTTGTAATTAAAGTGTCAATTTCTTTGGAATAAATATTTTAAGCAACTCTTTTACATATTTCTGCTGATGGATCATAGTTCTTGTTGACACCCAATTTTGTCCTTCCTTTTTTCCAAACTATTTCTTTAAGCTTCTAATATTACTAATAATATAAAATGGGCATTCTATTATTTTTAACACAAATTCACTTACTTTTGTTATTATTAAAACTATTACTACTATAGTTATCATTATTATTATTATTATTATTATTTATTACTACTACTGTTATTTCTAATAGGTTGTTATCATTATAACTACTATTAATAGTACTATTGTAACTAATATAATTATTATTGTAATTTTTTATTAACATCTATCTAATATTATTTTATCTTTCATATATATAAATTTAAGTTTTAATACAAAGAAGTTCAAAAGAATTAATTTGAAGATTGGGAAAAGGCCATATAATTCGACCATTTAGGAGCCTAAAACTTCTTTATTCATCAGGCCAATTCCATTGCCCAAATCAACAACATGTTGGATTTAATTTTTTCTTAAAAATACTAATAGTTCTTTCTCAAACCACCAAATAAGTAAGCCCATTTTGTTCTAAAATACTTTAAGCCCAAACGTCCAAAGCTTAGTTCAACAGTTCAACTACTCTCTTTCCTCCTTTGTTCTTATAATTTTTACCTTGCCAAGAATCTTCTCTTTTGTCTCTCAGTTCTGTTGGTTTTAAATACAACAGCGGTGCTGCATTTTTTGTTGATTATTACATCGTTTAACAATCATCCGAGTTAGCAAGTTCGAGATCGGAGTTCGGTAGATCTAGATCCCCTGCCTCGGTTCACTGCACCATAAAAGGTCAGTGGTTGCTCTTCTCATTTTCTTTACTTATATATTCAAAAGATGAGTTTTGTTTGCTAAAATCGTGATTCACTGTTTTGTTTTGGCAATCATGACTTAGGAGTATATGTTATGTGATATACTTGTCTAACTGAATGATAAGTAATATGCCTTTAGAAATTTTGATGATGAAATTTAAGTATGGTGTATTGTGTTTATTAGAAACCAGGTGCTCATTTAAGTCTTGTTTAGTTGTAAAGAAAGTCATGATCTGCTTGTTGTCATAGGACTCTATCATGCGCTTAAAATAAATCGAAACGTAATATGTAGCAGAGAGCATGTTCCAGGGTTTAGTTATGACTCATGAGCTAATAGCTATTTTGCAAGCTAAAATGTTTATATGAAAACCAGATGTAGAATATATTTTAAAAATCAGTATAAAGCTTTGTTACCATTACTCAAAACATTTCATGTAATGAATTTGAATCATTGTTGAAGTAAGTTCATATATTTACTTTTGAAATTAATTTATTGTTTGTTTGATTGAGTTAGAAAGAAACATCGTATTAAAGTATAGATGTAGTCTTTTATTTCTTGTATGGTAATAGAAATCATGTCTATTTCGAGTTTAAATTTTAGACTCATTGCTTGAAAGAGATAATACTGAACCAACCATGATCGCAGAATCATTTTCGTGAAAATATGTGTCTTTCGTCAGAAATATGCATTCAAAAGTTAAATAGTAGTATGTGTTTAGCTCACTATAATGGAGTTAATGAAGTTTCCATGTTTCACTGTCACTAAGAAACAATATATGTAGCATAACTCAATTGATTTAACCTTTAGATTTCAAATGAACATGAAAAAGTTGGTATTCTGCTTATTATTTTGGGTAGAAAATATGTCTAAAGACCATTGTCTATTATTTAAGTTTTTGAGCTCATATTAAGGTTTAAGAATTGGCATGTATATGCTCATTGGAATTGGATATGCTCGTTATAAGTTTGATTTACCTTTTTTTTTTTTTTTTCTCTTCTCTAAGTCTTGTCTTATTGTCTCTTTTGCATATGTTCTTGGAGCAAATTTGGAGTCTTAGTGCAAGACTCAACACTACCCGAACGTGAAGTCTTTGCATATCATGTTTCTTAGAGCACCGAATAGCGGAAAAAAACAAACAAAATGCTTGGGATGACTATGGAGTCTTTATTTCTGTTCCTTATCATTCATGATGTTTGACTTATTTGTGTGATTTGTGTTAATCCCTGGCTTTTGAGATTATATATTAAAATCGATATAAGCATGGCATATTTGATTATGTAGAATCTTTATTTCTTACTACCGATATTTAATCACATAAAATGCAACATTTATATATACGAATATAAAATCAGTTTCACTTGAAATGATGCCTTCAAAAACTTCTCGTAAAGCCAGTTTTCTTTTACGACGTTAAGTTATATTTTTATAAGTGTAGCCAAGTGTTTTTGTAAATACACATGTAAACCATTCTTTTAAGTCTTAATCTATCTTTATAATTTTCCATGAAGTACCAGATTGTTTTTTTCTTGAATTTAATATTAACTAGCTGATATACATTTTCATCCAAAACAAGCTTAAAGACTCAATAGGACATTGTGTCCATTTCTTTAGTTTAGACTAACTCTTCCGTAATCAATCATCTGAGATCAAGCGAATTTTTTGAGTTCAAATTTGAACATTTTGATAAATTTTTGAGCTTCTTGTTGGTCAAGTTTAAGGATTTTCTCTTAACTTAATGTGTAGGGTTACTCAATGTTTTGAAATTTTTTCTTTTTTAGCCAATGTAACAAATTTAACCTATTGTATATATGTATTTTAATCCCTTTTCATATAATCTTAGCTATTTTAATCAATTAACCTAAGTTTGGTCGGTTAACCGTAATTAACGGATCATATATGGTGCCTTAATAACCTTCCCTATAAGATTAATTAGAACCCTTACCCATAGTCTTAAAAGTTAAGCAGACCATATAAAACAGAGTTAACTTTAAGCACAAGTTAGTTAAAATTGGTGTCCTAATTCACCGTTAAAGCAATTAGGTGGCGACTCTCTTTAATTAATTAAACCTCAGAGTTACCAATATGTTATACTCTAATTTGACCGGTGTTAAAATGGGGTATAACAGTTCCATTTGAATTTTATTTAATTTGTAAGCCCAAAAAGAAATTAAGCTCAGTCATCATGCTCATTTCAAATTCACTCTCCATTAGTTTAGCAAATTCTTTACTCAGCTTATCAATAGTTGCTCCAAAGATTATATCATCAACATATATCTCAACTACCAAGAGATCTTTACATTTTTCTTTCAAGAATAAAGTATTGTCAATTTTACCTCTCTTGTAGTCATGCTCAAGCAAAAATTTTGATAATCTTTCATGCCATGCTCTTGGAGCCTGCTTGAGTCCATAAAGTGCTTTGTCAAGTTTGTACACATGATCAAGATTTTCCTTGCTTTCAAACCATGGAGGTTGCTTGACAAACACTTCTTCCTTTAGATAGTCATTGAGGAAGGCACTCTTGACATCCATCTGGTGAAGGGTGAATTCCATGTAAGCAACAAAGGCTATGATGAGTCTTATTTCTTCCAGTCTTGCAACTGGAGCAAAAGTTCCATCATAGTCTATGCCCTCCTCCTGACTATATCCTTGAATCACCAATCTTGCTTTGTTCCTTATAACTGTTCCATCTTCATCAAGTTTGTTTCTGAATACCCACTTAGTGCGAATTACTGATCTATCCAAGGGTCTTGGTACCAGATCCCAAACTTGACTCCTTTCAAATTTATTGAGTTCATCTTGCATTGCATTTACCCAGCCTGCATCCTGCAAAACCTCGGCAATATTTTTAGGTTCAATAAGAGATAAGAAAGCATAAAAAGCACAAAGATTCTTTAATGAAGACCTGGTTTTGATTCCAGAGGTTGGATCAGTAATGATGATCTCAATGGGATGAGAACTTTGATATTTGTAAGGTCAAGAATAACTGGTTTCCCCTTGATGTTCCTTCAGTGTTTTGTTGCTGTGGAACAGGTTCATGGACAGACTCCAT
Source organism: Nicotiana knightiana (assembly GCA_005239525.1). Classification (NCBI taxonomy): domain Eukaryota; kingdom Viridiplantae; phylum Streptophyta; class Magnoliopsida; order Solanales; family Solanaceae; genus Nicotiana; species Nicotiana knightiana. Next base: position 65,281 of record ML401322.1, on the reverse strand, counting down.
TGAGATTTGAGGATCATTTCCTCTTTGTTCTATTTCCCCTGTCATGTTGCCCAAGGTGGATGAACCTGTTCCATCAACTGTTCCTTCCTCCAGTACGGCTTCAGTCTGGGCTGTGGTTTCATTAAATTTTCTTACCAGCCCAATTGCTTCATCGTCACGTTCCTGTCTCTCAGAAAGGATGTTACTTTCATCAAAAACCACATGAACACTTTCTTCAACACACATAGTTCTTTTATTGTAGACCTTATAAGCTTTACTATGTGAAACACCCCGTTCATTCCGATTAGATATGGATATGTTAAATGAGTATTAATTTGATATATTAGACATATAAAGTCCTACCTGGATGAGTATGAATGAAAATAGTTGTTTCAAAATCAAGATGAAAAGTGAGGTGCATAAGATTCGACAAAATCGACTAAGTTTACAGAAGGTACGTCTTCCAGAAGGGTATGGTGAAACTGTGTAAGGAATATAGAAAAACTCAAAACATGAAAGTTTTATGCCTTTAAAATATCTTTCCAACGATATACTATGGATCCTGAACGGATCTCTTTGAAAAATGTTATGCGTGTTTTACAGAACAGTGCACAATCACCGCGCCCCAGACCACGACCGCGGTTATGCGGCAGTGTACCTGCCATTTACCGCGGTCGGGACCGTGGTCTGGCCTACAGGTGCGTGGGGGAGGTCTTGGGGAGTCATTTTTAAAGCCCTATTTCGTCCCCCACAGCCCCAAAACATAAAAACTTTCTCTAGAAAGGGGAGCTCTAAAAAACCTAACTTCTTAAAGGTACCTCCACCATCCAAGATAAGTTCTAATGGTGATTCTAAGTTTATGTCAATTCCCCAACGCCTTATTAATATGATTAAACCCTCCATATCATTAGATATTCGATTGAGACATCATTGTTGAGAGAAGGAACCCTAGAACTCGAATTCAAGGGGATTGAACTTCAAAAAGGTAATGTCTTCACCCTCTAATTGATTTTAACATTGGATAATGATTATAGACTCTAGTTCATGAGTTATGTGTTGATGTGTTTGATAGAAAATCATGAACGGTTATAGGTTTGGGTTGTTGATTGTTGATTATTGGTTAAGGGTGTTTCTTACCTTATGGTTGATGAATAATGATGTTGATTATAACCATTCGAGACTTAAAATTTATCTAGGAGCAAGAGAATGGGTTATTGGGTGTAGAAACACCATTAATAAGGGCTATGAAGCTTTATGCCACCAAGTGACAAATAAAATGCTTAAGTGACCAAAACATGACTATTGTTGCTAATTTGGAATCACTTTGACTTGTATTGATATAGATTAAAGTTGAAAGGTTTGGCAAATATTGTATTATGATCAAGAGCAGGAACTTAATATATGTGAGGCTAACTCTCTATGTTTGGGAATATTAATGATCCTCCCTACATTATGTTTCTTTTACCACGTTACCAATTACCTCAGAAATATAGTTAAGTCTAGTTCCTTGAATAATTGCAGAACTTTTATTCTCTAGCTTCGTAACTCGTTCATGCCCATGAGTCTCAGTCTAGATTACTCAGCATGTCATAAACAATTGAAGTCTCAATTTTCATAATCAGTTCATGAATACATGTCTCAGTTTAGCTCTATTCAGCATTCAAGTATCATGTAACTCATTATGGTTCAGTATTTTAGCATCATGTATCTCAGTATGATTCTCAGTTCCTGAATGTTGAACACTTATATTTGGGCCTGAGGCCGTAGTTTATATGCTTTATGCATGTTTAGGCCTGAGGCCGTAATTTATACTTTATGCATTTTTGGGCCTGAGGTCGTAGTTATGTATACGTATACTTGGGCCTGAGGCCATAGCTTGTGCACATATATATTGGGCCCGAGAATTTTTCGTAGCTTATTCAGATAAACAGGTTGTTCATCATTCAGAAGAGGGAGTATTCATATCCTTACTTCCTTTCAGTTCAATTATTAGTTATCATTTCAGTTATCAGTTATCATTTCAGTATTCAGTTAACAGTTATCTGTTATCAACTATCAGTTATCATTTTAGTTTTAGTTATCAATTATCAATTCTCAGTCATCAGCTTAGTTTTAGTTTCAGTATTTATAATTCTTTCTTTCAGTTGCTTTACATACCAGTGCAATTCAAATGTACTGACGTCCCTTTTTTCCCGGGTCCTGCATCTCACGATGCAGTTAATGATTTACAGGTTGACGATTCAGAGCACTAGGATTCTTGTACCAGCTATTTGGTGATCCCTAGTTCTTTCGAGGCATTATCATTACCTTACAGTCTTCAGTATTTTTAGACAGTCAGTGTATTCAGTACTTCATTAGAGGCTTCCTAGACTAGAGTAACAGTTAGACAGAGTCACAAATATTTAAGGTTAAGCAATGTTTCTACATATATGTTTTAGACTTATATTAGTGTTTTCGCATTTGATTTACATCGTTTAGACTTTTAGTATATTAGCATGCGTTAGTTTATCTTCTGAATTTAGTATGTTATGATATCACATGTTGATTCAGCCAGCCAGTTGGTTCGCTCAATCACATGTAGTCAGGCACCGAGTGCCGTGTTACATCCAGGCCCAGGTTCGGGGCGTGACAAAGCTTGGTATCAGAGCACTAGGTTCAAGAGTCCTTGTGAGTTTATGAAGCCCTGTCCAGTGGAGTTTCCTTTATATGTGTGTGCCGACCACTCATATAAATGGTTAACTACCAAGACATCCAGGATTGTCTCACTTCTTTCTACTCTAGATCGTGCCATGAAGCTTAGAGCAATAGTTAACCTTCTGTTCCTATCAAATTCCATATGTATGTAATGCCCAAGCGACGGGTAAGAAAAACCCAAGATTCTAGAGATGATGATATCCCATTGGGGTATAATTATGGAGTATAGGTTGGTAATAAATGAGACATGAGATGATGTTAAAAGTGGGATGCAATGGGTAGTAGTACAGATTAGGGCATAACCTTATCAGAAAGTACAAAAGTAGTTATCATGTTCGATGGTTATCACTTTACCTCAATTACCAGTTATACAATCTTCCAGTTAGCAAGTTTATGGTTATTCAGTATGCCAGTTATTTGTTATTCAGTTACTAGATCTCCAAATTTCAGTGTATCAAAATTTTTGGAGACTTGTGAGTATACAATGATGCATATGGATGCTCAAAGAAAATGTAAGTAACAGTGACTATAGCAAAATCTTCGCATGTTTTAGGGATTAAGACCCAAGACTCACCGCGTGGTGCATGAAGTGATTTATCAGATGTGTATGGCAGTGTATCCGTATGTCGACCCCACGGTGTATCAGGTTAAGAATTCAACCGCAGCGGGCATAGAATTAATCACTATAGTTTTGGACAGAAAAGAGCCTAAGGGAAATATAGCTAAGAATAATATGATGTACGAAATGAGAACCAAGAGCAGGCAACATTGAAATTTAGGGAATGATTTTAAGTTGTATAGATTTATACAAATCAGAACTAGAAGTACCACGTTAGTAAGTTACTATAAGAAGTGGCTATTATTGTGAGATAAAAGATATGACATTTGCCCTTCAAATGATGTGACTGTGTGTTTAGGACGGAGGTTTATAGTCTGAAGTGATTTTGAAGTGTATAGAAAGTTTGGGGGTTAGATATTCCAATTTCGTTTAATACAAATGAACTTTCTCTAAGTGTGGTCCATGTACATAGTTCAAAAAAAGGGGGAGATAAGTATGTGACGGTAGAACAGGGTCGGATGGTGAGGGAAATTAGAAATAGCCTTATGCTTCACTTTAGTTATTCAAAGCAGAACATGAACACATGACGCTAGTAGGTAGTTAGTAAAAGAATAGTTAGTATGATTGAGTAAATACAGTGAATTAGCATTTCCAGTAGAGCTAGTAGAGGTACAATTTGATTTACTTGGTAAAGTTAACGATAGTGGGTGGGTAACAGTTTGAAACACCGAACGCATGTTAGAACCCAAAAAGTTTAAGTTAAACCCGAAGTACAGTGACAATGGGAAAAAAATAATCAGCTAGCAGTGAGAGAGCAAGCTATAGAAGAATAGCCTTTCGGAATTATCAAAATGTGGTTTCTCCAAGACTGACAATGTGAGCAGAGTTAAATTATTAAGATTGTGTATGATAGTTGTGAATACATTAGTTTTCCATTATGTGAATAATTTAGTTTTTCGTAACTCTGAAGTAAGTTGGAAGAGTAGTCGTCATTGACGTAGAGTGCAAAGAATTGCAGAAAATAAGGAAAGTTATTTGGATCCCAACAAAAAGAGAAGGATCTGCAAGTATAAGACCCTTAGTCTAAGAGGTGATGTGAAAACCATCAGTAAGTCCAGATGAAACTCGAATAGTTAGCATTGGATATGAAAAAGAAAATCAGTTTGGCAATGAGGGAAAATTGTATAATTACCATAGAGATTATGTCTAGTATGCGTAAGAAATACAAAGTGAGTATAATGATCACCGAGATTAGTTATTGATGCTAAAGTGATCACAAAAAAGATATTAAATCATGCTTATTTATGTGTTATGAGGGTAGTGCCATTGCACGAGACTCTATAATTTAGAGTACATGTCAAAGACTTAGTTCATAATAGTACTATAAATGTTTTCAGGAAGTGATTAAGAAGATAAAGTGCGGGAAGTATAACTCATGATTAAGGTAGATAAGAGAACTCTGGTGAAAGAAGTTCACCAGCCAAGATAGGAGTTTGACTTCAGACTCCGAAGATGACGGAGTTGTTGTCTAGAACAGGACTTGTTCCCCCTTAGTAGCCGAAGGGAAGGAGAAACAATTTGATGATCCCTATGTGTTGCAGTTGAAAGAGGAGATTCACAAGTATAAGACGGTGGATTTTGAATGAGGGGGAGATGATGGTACTTTGAGGTACCAAGACAAATTGTGTGTTCCAGACATAGATAGACTTAAAGAGGGAAGACCATGTTAGAATCCCATAATTCCAGGTATTCTTTCCATCCAGGTTCCCCAAATATGCATCATGACCAAGGAGATTTATTGATTGAACGACATGAAAAAGAACGTTGCAGACTTTATGGCCAAGTGTCTGAATTATCAGTAACTGAAATTCGAGCATCAGAAAGCCTAGTGTTTTACCATAGAATACACATGTTTTGAGTGAAGATGGTAAATATGGAATTTATAACAGGATTATCTTGCTCAATTTGGAAGCATGATTTGATTGAGTGATTGTAATTCGACTTACCAAGTCAGCACACTTCCTGCCAGTAAAAAAAACTACAGATTCAGTAGAGGATTATGCCAAGTTGTATATCTAAGAAATCGTCTGATTGCATGGGACTCCGTTGTCCATCATTTCGGACTATGGTTCTCAGTTTAAGATGAATTTTTAGAAGTCCTTTCAGAAATGATTAGGCACAAGTTTTCCATCCTCAGAAAGATGGGCAAGCAGAGCGCATTATTCAAACACTTGAGGATATCCTTGATTGTCAAGGTAATTGGGATGATCACATATCTCTCATTGACCTTTCTAATAATAACACCTACCATTCTAGTACCAAGATGGTACCGTGCGAGACTTTGTATGGGAGAGGGTGTAGATCGCCAATTGGTTGGTTCAAAGTTGGTGTAGAGGAGTTGTTAGGACCAAATTTGGTCTATCAGACTATTGAGAAAGTTAAGTTGATTCAAGAGCATTTGAAGACGACTCAGAGCCACCAAAAGTCCTATTTGAGCGTGCGACATAGAGACCTAGAGTTTCAAGTTGATGATTGGGTGCTTCTGAAAGTTTCGCCTATGAAAGGCGTCATGAGATTTGGGAAGAAGGAGAAGCATAGTCCCTACTATATTGGTCCATATAGAATCTTGCAAAGGATCGGTCAATTAGCTTACGAGTTGGAGTTTCCACCAGAATTAGTGATGGTACATTTAGTAATTCACGTGTCATGTTATAACATTCAAGTTTCCAATACTCAGCTACTCATGTCAGCCCAATACTTAGATATTCATGCCAGCTTAGTACTCTGATATTGATGTTAGTTCAATTCTCAAATATTTGTTCCAGTTCAATATTCCTATAACTATGTTAGTTCTGTATTCATGGATCCATGGCAGACTAATATTCAGTCAATGCAGTAATCATTCAGTTCAGTATCTCAAGATTTCAGTAATCATTTATTCATTCAGTTTAGTATGCAAGTAATAATGCAAGTTCATGTTTCCACCAGACCCGTTTAAGGTCCGGAGTTAGCAGAAGTTATAGTCACGACAATCATTCGAGGACGAATGATCCCAAGGAGGAGATAATGTAACACCCCATACATTCGGATTAGGTATGGATATGTTAAATGGGTATTAATTTGATATATTATACATATGAATTCCTATAGGGATGAGTATGAGTGAAACTAGTTGTTTCAAAATCAAGATGGAAAGTGAGGTGCATAAGATTCGACAAAATCGACTAAGTTTAAAGAAGGTCTGTCTTCCAGAAGGGTTTCATGAAAATGTTTAAGGAATTTGGGTAAACAAAAATAACGGAAGTTGTAGGCCTTTGAAATATCTTTCTAACGATATATTATGAATCCCTAATGGATCTTTTTGCAAAAGTTTGTGTGCCTTTTACAGAACAGTGCGCAATCACCACGCCCCGGACCGCGACCGCGGTTATGCGGCAGTGTTCCTGCCATTTACCGCGGTCAGGCCTACAGGTGGATGGGGGCGGTCTTGGAGAGTCATTTTTAAAGCCCTATTTCGTCCCCCATACCCAAAACATAAAAACTTGCTCTAGAAAGGGGAGCTCTAAAAAACCTAACTCCTTAAAGGTCCCTCCACCATCCAAGGTAAGTTCTAATGGTGATTACAAGTTTATTTCAATTCCCCAATGCCTTATTAACATGTTTAAACCCTCCATATCATTAGATATTCGATTAGGACATCATTGTTGAGAGAAGGAACCCTAAAACTCGAATTCAAGGGGATTGAACTTCAAAAAGGTAATGTCATCACCCTCTAATTGATTCTAACATTGGATAATGGTTATAGACTCTAGTTCATGAGTTATGTGTTGATGAGTTTGATAGAAAAGAATGTACGATTATAGGTTTGGGTTGTTGATTGTTGATTATTGGTTAAGGGTGTTTCTTACCTTATGGGTGATGAAGAATGATGTTGATTATAACCATTTGAGACTTTAGAATTTATCTAGGAGCAAGAGAATGGGTTATCAGATGTAGAGACACCATTAATAAGGGCTATGAAGCTTTATGCCACCAAGTGTTTGATAAAATACCTAAGTGACCAAAACATGACTATTGTTGCTAATTTGGAATCACTTTGACTTGTATTGATATAGATTAAAGTTGAAAGGGTTGGCGAGTGTTGTATTATGATCAAGAGACGGAACTTAAGGTATGTGAGGCTAACTCTCTATGTTTGGGAATTGTAATGATCCTCCCTACACTATGTTTCTTTTACCATGTTACCAATTGCCTCAGAAATATAATTAAGCCTAGTTCCTTGAATAGTTGCAGAATTTCTATTCTCTAGCTTCGTAGCTCATTCATGACTTTCATTTTGAACGTTGTGAAATCAGTGCATAATCAATATAGACTTGGGTTTGATTCCCATGAGTCTCAATCTAGATTACTCAGCATGTCATAAACAGTTGAAGTTTCAATTTTCATAATCAATTCATGAATACATGTCTCAGTCTAGCTCTATTTAACATTGTATCATGTAACTCAGTATGGTTTAGTATTTCAGCATCATGTATTTCTGAGTTCCTGAATGTTGAACACCTATATTTGGGCCTGATGCCGCAGTTTATATTCTTTATGCATGTTTGGGCCTGAGGTCGTATTTTATTCTTTATGCATTTTTGGGCCTGAGGCCGTAGTTATGTATACGTATACTTGGGCCTGAGGTCGTAACTTGTGGACATATATATTGGGCCTGAGGCTGTAGCTTATTTCAGATAAACACGTTGTTCATCATTCAGAAGAGGCATTATTCATATCCTTACTTCCTTTCAGTTCAATTATTAGTTATCATTTCAGTTATCAGTTATCATTTCAGTATTCAGTTATCATTTATCAGTTATCAACTATCAGTTATCATTTTAGTTTCAGTTTCAATAGTTATCATTTCAGTTATCAATTATCAATTCTCAGTCATTAGCTTAGTTTTAGTTTGAGTATTTATAATTCTTTCTTTCAGTTGCTTTACATAACAGTGCAATTCAAATGTACTAACATCCCTTTTTGCCCGGGGCCTGCATCTCACGATGCAGGTAATGATTTACAGGTTGACAATTCAGAGCGCTAGGATTCTCGTACTAGCTATTTGGTGATCCCCAAATCTTTTGAAACATTATCATTACCTTACAGTCTTCAGTATTCTTAGACAGTCAGTGTATTCAGTACTTCATTAGAGGCTTCATAGACTAGAGTAACAGTTAGACAGAGTCTCAAACATTTAAGGTTAAGGAATGTTTCTACATATATGTTTTAGACTTATATTAGTGTTTTCGCATTTGATTTACATCGTTTAGACTTTTAGTATATCAGCATGTGTTAGTTTATCCTCTGTATTCAGTATGTTATGATATCACATGTTGATTCAGGCAGCCAGTAGATTCTCTCGGTCACATGTAGTCAGGCATCGAGTGCCCTATTACGTCCAGGCCCAGGTTTGGGGTGTGACAGTATGTGAAGAATATCCCAAGAATACTCCCTCATCACTTGTAGGATCAAACTTGCCTAGGGAGTCTTTACCATTGTCGTGCACAAAGCACTTGCATCAAAATGCCCTAACATGGGATGTATTTTGTTTTCTCCCTTTAAGTAACTCATAGGAGGTCTTCTCTACAAGATGTCCTTTATGATGCAGCATGCAGTATTTACAGCTACTGCCCAGAAGCTAAGGGGCAGTTTACTAGAAAGAAGAATAGTCCTAGCCATATCTTCAAGTGTCCTATTCTTTCTTTCAACTACTCAATTTTGTTGTCGAGTTCTAGGAGCAGAAAAATTATGATCTATGCCATGCTCATCACAAAATTCAGAAAATTTAGCATTTTCAAATTCAGTTCCATGATCAGACCTAATTGATACAAGTTGATTACATAGTTGGTTCTGCGTTTTTCTAACAAAAGAAGTGAACATGTCAAATGCTTTATCTTTAGATTTTAAAAACAATGTCCAAGTGAACCTAGAGTAATCATCAACGAGCACCATCACATATCTTTTATCACCTCTGCTTAATATCCATATGGACCAATTCCATCGTTTTAGTGGTACTTACCACTTTCTTGCATTTAAAAGAGGATCTTACCTGCTTCTACCTTGAACAAGCCTCACAAAATTTGTCTTCCTTGAACTTAATATTAGGAAGTCCTATCACCAAGTCCTTGGAGACTAATTTGTTGAGTTGACTCAAACTTGCATGTCCAAGTCTCTTATGCCAAAGGAGGGGATCACCGTCTATCACACTTAAGCAAGTGAGTTCATTTTCCGAAAGTGTGGATAGATCTACATTGTGTATATTGTTCACTCTTTTTCCCGGCAAAACAATCTTGTTAGTGTTGAGATTAATCACAAAACATTTAATAGAGGTGAATGCTACCAAGTTACCTCTATCACACAATTGTGATACACTGATCAGACTGTGTTTTAAGCCGTTTATCAAGTAGAAATTCTCAATAGAGTGAGAGTCAGTCTTACATAACTTACCAACCCCAATGATCTCACCTTTATTCCCATTTCCAAAGGATACATTACCTCATTTGAGGTCCTCAAGTGAAAGGAATTGGTCCTTTCTTTCTGTCAGCCACTATCCATGTACCATATTTGGCTGATTCCCTTCACTTGAACCTGCAAAAGGAAATCAGGGGTTAGTCTTTAGAACCCAAACTAGTTCGGGTCCCTTTTTATAGTCAAAAGGATGAATTAAATTCTTTTTATCCCAACTTAGTATCCAATTCTTCCCTTGAACAAAATTTTTATTCTTTTGACTTGCCTTTTCTTTTGCACTACATTCACTTTTATAGTGATCAGTTTTACCACAGTGAGTACAAATCTTGTTCTCAGGAAGAGTGAGGTACTTCCTCTTGGGATCCCACTTAGGTTGTTGATTCCCAAAGTCAAGTCCTCTTTTATTGCACTATGATGTTCCTGTAGCCATGACAAAGTATCGGAGGACCTGTTCCATTTACTGGTTCTGTCTAGTTCATACTTGACATTGTCTAGATCCTCATTCAAGACTCTTACCTGCTCATCCTTCTTATACAACTCATCTTTCAGTTCACCTATATTTTCCTCTAGAGTGAGTTGTGTGCAATCAGCTGTCTTCTTACTTGTTCCTAATTTCAGTTTTAGGTTTTCAGATTTTAGTTCTAGGACATTTTCTTCAAATGCATGAACTTGGTTTTTTAGTGCAGTATTCTCACTTTTACAGTCTCACTAACTCTGAGTTCCAGGTTCTTATACTTTGCTTTCAAAATCACACATTCGTTAGACAACTGTTCCTTTTCATTATTTAATCTTGTCTTTGAGATGAATTATACTTACGTCAGATTCCTCATGAGGTTCCTCATCGGATTGTCCAATTGCCATAAGTGCTTGTTCATCTTTATCTTCATTATCTGAGTCCTCATCTGAGCTTTCTCCCCAAGCAGCAACCATAGCCTTTGTTGATCTTTTATTTTTCTTGGGATGAACCAGTTCCTTCTTCATGTTTCTTCGTTAAGATCTTTCCTTCTTCCATTCAATTTCCCATTAAGGCAGTTCTTGATGTGGTGATCAGTCTTCCCACACTTGTAGCAACCTTCATTGGTCGGTTTTTCAGGAACCCTTGGTTTGTTGTAGTTCCCACTTCTTGAAGAACCCTTTCCTCTCATTAGGTATTTCTTGAAGTCCTTTATGATCATAAAGATCTCATCTTCCTCTAGATCAGCACCTTCAGTGTTTCCGAGTGCCAGACTTCTTTCCTTCTTGGGTACATCCATCTTCATGGTTTGCCTTCTAAGTTCATAAGCAGTGAGATTTCCAATCAGCTCATCCAACTTAAGAGTTGCAATGTTCTTTGATTCCTAAATTGCAGTGATTTTGCTTTCCCAAGAGACTAACAGAACCCTTGTCAGAATCTTCTCAACTTTGTCTTCTTCAAGAAGAATCCCTCTAAGAGACTTAAGTTCATTTGTCAGTGTGGTGAACCTTGTATGCATCTCTTGGATGGTTTCCCCTTCCTTCATAGTGAAATTTTCATATTAAGAATATAGTAGAGTTCCTCTGGACCTTTTCACTTGAGGTGTTCCTTCATGAGCCACTTGCAAGGTGTCCCAAATTTCCTTAGCCGTAGTACGACTTTGAATTCTGTTGTACTCGTCTGGAATAAGTCCACGCATAAGCCATTTCTTAGCCTTGGCATTCTTCTCCTATTTCTCAAGTCCTCAGCAGTGCAGTCAACTCTTGTTTTTGGCACATCTACTCCTTCAGCATTCTTCTTCATGGTAGCCAGGGGACCATCAGTGACAATGTCCCATAACTCATAGTCTTCTCCTATGATGTGGTCTCTCATTCTATTTTTCCACCAGGAGTAGTACTGGCTATTGAAGAGTGGTGACCTAGCAGTTGATTGTCCTTCCCAATTTCCAGGTGGTGCGCTCATCTTGATCTTATTCTAAGGTGTTAACCTCTTCAAGGATAACCCACTTTTATACCAATTGATGTTTTATACTTCAATACCACACAAGAGAGGGGTGACCAATTTTTCGCTTACACTGATTATAGAAGGACCTGATCCTTAACCTACTATTGCTGAAATAGTAAATGCGGAAAGTAAAAAATACAAGTATTTAACGTGAAAAACACCTGGCTCAAAAGGTGAAAAAACCACGACCTACTTCCCAGTAGAATTTTCCCAAATTCCTCACTAAATCACTGAGCCAAAAACTACATTTACAAAAAAACTTTTGTAAACCTAGGACTAACTCTAATCTCTTGTAGCAAACAACCTCTAACTGTTACGGCAACTCTAAGTTAACTCTAACTTGAATACTCTGAGTACCTATTACAATTGCCTATAGATAAAGCTGAAAGGTACAATATGAAAACGCCTACTATAATTGAACTAGAATAAAAGACAAACACTTGGAACTGATTCTTTTATCTAGTTCAAGTAACTTCAGGTTTGCACACTTGAATCACACACAAATTACTTGCAAAATGTCTTGCTATTTTGCTCTCAATTCCTTAATTAACTTCTGTGTTTGTGCATCTTGTAAAAAGAGAACATTCTGCAATATATCGAGTTAGTAGATGAAGAAATAACTAGAGTTCTAATGCTACTCTTCCTTGGTGGAAGAGTTCTAGTTGATCTCAACTCCTAACTCCTTCCTTATCTTGGATAATATTCTCGTTGAATAAGGAGTCTCTCTCCTTATCAATTATGCAACCATTTCGATCAGGAGATATTAATTATGCCAAATTAAGTTTATCTCCTTCACGTGCATCTCACATGCTTGAATATGCCCGTGTCTATGTACACCAGGGAAGGACCTGGTTCATGCTTGAGTTTCTTTGTCAATCTTCAAAACTATCCTTCACTTGATCCAACACTTAGTATGGACGGAACTAAGGGACAGAAGAAATTTATCCGAACCCCATTCGTCGGAAAATTACATTGTGCACATGAGGTTAAATTTCACTTTTATATAAATATAATAGATGAGACATCCCTTGGCTTTATTGTGTATTTATTTATTTTAATTTTTGTATCACTTCGTAAAAGTTCTGCCTCCACGCCGTTAGAATTATACTTTCTTTAGTGTCTTCTTAAATGCGATCAGGAGGTAAGGGGTTCGAGTCGTGAAAACAATCTTTTGCAGAAATATAAGGTAAAGTTACGTATAATAGACACTTATGGTCCGATCCTTTATCGAACCCCACACATAACAGAAATTTAGTGTACTGATCTGTCTTTTTAAATGGTAAAAAAGATATTAGTGGATTGAAATATGTTTTTTCTGGGTGGCAGCCACGGGGCAAGTGGAGGCCCCAATATTTGAAAAATCTTGGTTCCTTATTAGAAGCATGTCTTGTGCCAGACAAGATACTAGTCATGCCCCAATAATTATGTCATGCTACTAGATTTTCCGATATCTATAAAGTGACCACCTCCAATTTCAATATGCCTCTAAGATGAAACACACAAATTAAACTACCACCCATAATTAGGGGTGTACGAAAAAAACATAAACCGCAATAAATCGATAATTCGAGCCAAATCAGAAAAAATAATTCGATGTGATTTAATTTGATTTGATTTGGTATTGGAAAATAAAATTCGACCATAATTGGTTTGGTTTGATTTTAACTAAAAAAAGTTAAACCGAAACCAAACCAATCCGATAGTACATTTATATAATTTTTGAAAATATTTTAGACATATAATATTTAAATTAATGTAATTTATAAATATTTCTTAAACTTTTTCACAGTTTTATCTTTTAACATATTAATCAAATTTAGACCTAACATTCTTGAATGATAAATAAATTTTAAAGTTCATAAATGTAGTAACACAAATAAAGTTCGAATCAATACAAATGCTAACAAAAAAATATTCAATTCAAAACTAGGAAGGACGATAGTGTTGAATAATTATTTTAATTTTACATTGGTTCATAATGAAAATGCATAACTTAGTTTATCTTTTTCTGTAGTGCTTAGTTATGTAATTAATATTAGTACTTATTAGCTATACTTATTTTAACATGACCTATATAATATTTTTAGATTATGTTACTTTTCATTATGGCTTATTAATTAGCAATATTTATTTTATATAATTTTATTATTATATCTTTATTATTGAATATTTTAGTATAATGCTATGACTTATCTCATATTATTGTGTTAGTTTCTTGAAAAACACATTATATAGCTGTATTTTACTAGGACTTAAGAAATTTTGGAGCACAAGTTATATATTTTATGCAATGAAGACTTTATCGGAACAAAAAATTCCGAAAACCCAAAAAAATTCGAAAATTCGAGATTGAAAAATCCGACTTTGTTGGTTTGGTTTGGTTTATAAATTTAAAAATCCGACACCATTGATTTGACTTGATAATTGAAAAATCCGAACCAACCTAACATATGTACACCCCTACCCGTAACATACCTAGTTTTTTTGGTTGAGCTCTTTTGGAGCCTAGACACAAAGATGGATTCAAAATTTTAATTTTATGAATTCAAAATTTCAATTCCAACAACGAAATTTATCACCTTGTTCGAGTTATGAATTCATAGCTCAATGTTTTCTGCAATTTTAACAAATTTTATACTGAAAATCCAAGTCTAGGATAGAAATTATGGTTCAATTTAACCCATAACAAAATTGTTGGACTACAACATACTAATTAAGAATGCCAAAAATATATTGCTGGTGCATTAAAGAATAAAAATAGAATAGTTTGCTGGTCTAGATTTTTTTTCCTTATACAGGTAACAACTAGAACAAAGTTAAGAAGCATAAGAAGCTACCAAATGGAATGAGAAAGAATTCAAGAACAAGTTTTTGAAATAGGATGATTTCGGTTAATTACCTCATCGTGACATCATTACCCAAGTGTAAAGGTAAAGATTACACAAGGCATACTATTTGGTCGTCCCATTTAACTTATACCCATATTTTTAAAATTATTTAATCTATACCCTAATTTTTACAATTTCAGGCGCCTGCTTATAAACATTGCTTATGCCCGCATGGGAATTTCCTACGGCCCCAGAAAACAAACTTTTCTACTATGGCTTTTCTTAAATAATTATGGAGCTAAGAGCTGAGAGTATATATCTGTATGCTCTGTTAAGCTTTTGAAATCATTCAATCCCGTCGTACAAAGTTCAATCGACTGTTTTTTTGTGTTTATGAAGAAAATCACTACACAAGTACACATAAAACCAGCACAAGGAAACACTATACATTGACTTATGTCTCTATATAGGGAAAACTTAAGCTAAAACATGTTAAATTCAGTAAATATAGAACAAAATTTCAGCTAGTAGGATGCTTGTTCAACAATTACAAATAAGAACTTCAGCCAACACTAAGTTTACGCGAAGAACTTCAGTTAAAACATGTTGAAGTTCAGCAAATAGAGAACAAAATTTCAGCTAATACGACTGTAGGACAAAAACTTTAGCTTATTTACAGCTGAAGTTTTACAAATGAACTAAATAAGTTCAGCATCTTCTGCGGAAGTTTTTTGAAAAGCTTTATGACAAAACTAATGAATCCAGGACAAAACTTCACCTTATTTAGTGCTGAAATTTTTATAAATGAATTAAATAACTTCAGCATCTTCTGCTGAAGTTTTTGAAAAAGCTAAAGTTTACTAGAATGCTAAAGTTTGCGTGATTGTCTTTTCTACTTCAGGCCCGTATATTTAAAGTTTACGTAAAAAATAGGTACGCTTGTAACTTTTTTTATAAAATAAATATAAGTTAAAACGTGACCTAGAAAATAAATATAGATGCAAATCTTCCTGTGTAAAGTCGCTGGGCAAAATTTGGCCCACCTCTTGGCCCTTAGACGGATCAATAATCGATGCCCATGAAACAGTCCTTTGACCATCATGAAAAAGTAAGTTTTTCTTTTTGTTCTTCTAGGCAAATGTCTTAGGTTCTTTTATAAAATTTTCACCAAAGAATACTTTTCGATTGCATGGTAATTCTACAAATGAAAACATTTCTTACTGTTTTCCTTACAAAATCAACATGACGACTATCGTTTTTTCGGTGTTTTGGAGTCAAATGAATACTATGCACGTCCGCATGGAATTAACCCGTACCATGCACATAGTGACGAAGTTAAAAATTTCTTTAAGGATGTTCAAATTTAAAAGAAGTGAAAAATAAAATTTCGACAAAGGGTGTTCAATATGTGTTATATACCTCTAAAACATAATATTTTATATGTATATATGATGATTTTCTTGAATTTACTTGATGAATCCCAATTAGCCTAAAAGTTGGTAAGTCTATCGGACACGGCCCTGTGATCAATACACCATACGAAATATTATTTTCTGGCATTTTAGGATCATAGGAATATTATGCACGGCCATATGCAACCTACTCGTGCTATGACCAACCACTTGGATCGTACGCGTGCTCAAAAGGTTGACTGGCTCCATTGACATGAAATTTAGTGGGTCCATCAGAAATGACCTAGTGACTAATACTCATGGCTTCGCGTTGACTAACATCTTTTTTGGGCGTGTCAGGATCATAATAAAGGAATTAATGATTATATATATCTTTCGTGTGTTTAAGACATGATGATTTTCTTGAATTTGGTTGATAGACTCTGATTGAATTAAAAAATGATAGAACCATTGGATACGATCTTGAGAGAAATACTCACCATGACAAATAATTGTTTCTGATGGGTCCACAAAATTTTAGGTGATTCGGGGTCGATCACCCAAATTCATGGAGGTGGCTTGGACATTAGCACATAAAAAATCAAAAACCATGCTGAATTTCTGTTTTATGGCCCTAAAATGCCAAAAAGGACATGGAGAAGAAATGACTATTGTTCATTAGGTCATTTCTGATGGATCTACAAAATTTTAGGGATTCGGGGCCGATCGCCCGAATTCATGAAGATGGCGAGGATATTAGCACAGGAAAAATCAAAAATGATTCTTAATTCCTGTTTTATGGCCCTAAAACGAAAAAGAGGAAAGTTCATGGGGAAGCAATGCTTATTATTCATTAGGTCATTTCTGATGGGCCCACAAAATTTTAGGCAATTCGGGACCATTTGCCCGAATTCAATAAAGATGACGTGGACTGTCACGACCCGATTTACCATCCGAAAGGTATCGTGATGGCACCTAGTTTCTATGACTAGGTAAGCCTAATTGCGGAACAGATATTAAACAGAAGCAATCAAATAAGGACAGAAATAAGTGAGCCTACAAAATGAAATACCGCACTTGGCGCGTACAAAATACAATTTCCCAAAACTCGAAATATCACTTTAATCACAAGCTCCGTCTCAAAATAGCTCTATACAACAATAGGAAATTTACATGAACAAAATCTATCTAAATATGGAGTGGAAGGTGAGTAGAAGGACTCTGCGGACGCGGCAGAATTACCTTTCGGTCTCCTAAAAGCTGCTGCTCAGACCCCTAGCACGAAACTGAGCGCTGATACCTGGATCTGCACACGAAAAACATGTGCAGGATAAGGCATGAGTATGCCACAAATTGGTACCTAGTAAGTGCCAAGCCTAACCCCAGTCGAGTAGTGACGAGGTCTTATTAAGGCTCTACTGGATTTTTATAGTAAAAAAAGTTTAAAATTTGAACAGAGAGATATAATAAGCTGAGGCAAATCAGTAGAAACAATGAGCTAAAAGAAAATAATAACAGAGAACCCTCGTCTCAGCACATCATATATCGGTAACAAGTATGCAATGCATTACAGGAGGAAAGCTCCCGGAATCTCGTCCGTAGTCCCAATTTAAATATGCAATGCAGTACAAAGGGAAAACTCCCGAAATCTCGTCCGTAGTCCCAATTTAAATATGCTATGCAGTACAGGGGGAAAGCTGTAATGCAGTACAAGGGAAAGCTCCTGGAATCTTGTCCGTAGTCCCAATTTAAATATGCAATGCGACACAAATACCGGATACTATTTTTATTTAAAACAGTTCAGGAAAATCACAGGCACAATATGGATAAAACTACCTAAACATGGTACATATTATAATCACTAGGGGAAGTTCGAGTAAAACAAGTAGATATGCTTCTTCCTAATCTAAACTACATAGCCAATACATGAGACAGTGAAATAGGAATGAAATGATTTAAGTTATGGAGGGAAAAATAGAGTTTTAGAAACAATGGCCCGCGTAAATACTCGTCACCTCACGTACATGGCGCCCAAACAACATAAAACAGTATTAGAATAACCTAGGTGGAAATCCCCAACACAGAGTTAGGCAAGCCACTTATCTCGACTGCGCTACTCAACTCAAAACCACGCTCTTGCCACGAGTATCCGACTCCGAATGGCCCAAATCTATTCAATTCGCATAATGTAAATATCACTTTAAGGAATCAAAATAGCTAATAAGTTCGAGGCTGATACGCGAAATTAGGAAAATCGCCCAAAAGGTCCCCCGAGCCCACGTCTCCGAATCGAGTGAAAGTTACAAATTTAGAACACCCATTCACTCACGAACTCGCTCGAACAAGAATTATCGGAAACTGACGTTAAAATCCTATTAAATTCTCGGATTTCTAATTGGCGAAACTTCATCCTATTTGCATGATTTTTCACCTAAATTCCTTGATTGCAAGGAAGATATTGCTATAGATTAATGATATACAAAGGAAATAAGGTTAGGAATATTTACCTATGAAGCTTTTCCTCAAAACCCACTCCAAATCACCTACACCCGAGCTTATTTTTAGAAGATATGAATTTCAAGCCCTCGAATTTGATATAAACTGCCGAGCGATTTCCGTACCTGTGCACCTTGGAGCGCACCTGTGGTCCCGCACCTGCGGAAAATCCATCACAAGGGCGAAAACCCACTAAAAGGCCTGGGGCCGCACCTGCGGTCACTAGGCCGCATCTGCGGCTCCGCACCTGCGGAACCCCAACCGCACCTGCGAGAACTGGTTGACTTGACTAAGTCCACACCTGCGAGCCCCTCTTCCGCACCTGCGTGTCCGCACCTGCGGAAAAATCCATCGCAGGTGTGAGACACCAGAACCGGCGATGGTTTAGCTGTTCCAAGTTTCAAACATCACCCGTTGAGCATCCGAAACATCCCCGAGGCCCCCGGGACCTCAACCAAACTTACCAACCAGTCCTAATACCTTTTCCAAACATAGTCGAGCCTCTAAAACACTTCACATAACACCAAAATCACCAATTATAAATGGATTCAAGCCTAAGAACTTATGAAATTTTCTAAATCTACAACCAATGCCGAAACACATCAAAACTAGTCTGAATAACCTCAAATTTTACATACAGGTCACAAATGACATGATGGACCTATAGCCATTCTCGAAATTCCATTCCGAGACCGATATCAAAATTTGACCTATCGGCCGAAATCACCGAAATTCTAACTTTCGCCAACTCAAGCCTAAATCTACTACAGACCTCGAAAACACATTTCGGACACACTCCTGACTCTAAAATCACCCAACGGAGCTAACGGAGTCGACAAAATTCCATTCCGGACCCGCCTCCACATAGTTCCAACTACGGTCCGATTTCTAAAGCTCAAACTCACATATAAGGACTATGTGTCCAAAAACTCTTCGAATTTCACCATTCAACATTCCGACAAGTCTTAAAGGTAGAAATAGACATGGGGAAAGCAGTTATTAAGGGATCGGGGTGTTAACTCTCAAAACAACCTACCAGGTCGTTACATTCTCCCCCTCTTAAGAAAATCGTTCGTCCCCGAACGAGTATAGAGACATACCTGAAGCTGTGAACAGATGAGGGTACTGACTGCGCATATCCTGCTCGGTCTCCCAAGTCGCCTCCTCGACCGGCTCACCCCTCCACTGAACCTTTACTGACGTAATATCCTTTGACCTGAGATTTCTGACCTGTCTATCCAATATAGCTACTGTCTCTACAACATATAATAAATCCTTGTCCATCTGGACTGAGCTGAAATCCAAAACATGAGTCGGGTCACCATGATACTTCCGGAGCATGGA
Source organism: Nicotiana knightiana (assembly GCA_005239525.1). Classification (NCBI taxonomy): domain Eukaryota; kingdom Viridiplantae; phylum Streptophyta; class Magnoliopsida; order Solanales; family Solanaceae; genus Nicotiana; species Nicotiana knightiana. The sequence continues at coordinate 45,523 of ML401322.1, read as the reverse complement.
GACGTGGAATACCGTATGAACTCTTGCTAGGTTGGGAGGCAAGGCTAGCTCATAAGCAACCTCCCCAACGCGTCGCAACACCTCAAAAGGACCAATAAATCTTGGACTCAGCTTACCCTTCTTCTCGAACCTGATGACGCCCTTCATAAGCGATACCCGAAGCAAAACCCGATCACCAGCCATAAATGCCAAATCACGAACCTTCTGGTCCGCATAACTCTTCTACCTGGACTGAGCTGCGCGAAGTCTCTCTTGAATCACCTTCACCTTGTCCAGGGCGTCCTGGACCAAATCGGTACCCAACAATCGGTCCTCGGCCGACTCAAACCATCCCACTGGGGACCAGCACCGTCTACCGTACAAAGCCTTATACGGCGCCATCTGATTGCTGGACTGGTAGCAATTTTTATAAGCAAACTCTGCAAGTGGCAAGTATCAGTCCCATGACCCTCTAAAATCTATCACATAGGCATGGAGAATATCCTCAAGAATCTGAATCGTGCGCTCGGACTGCCCGTCCATTTGAGGGTGAAAGGTTGTACTCAAATCTACCCTGGTACCTAGCTCCTGCTGAACAGCTCTCCAGAACCGTGAAGTGAACTGTGTACCTCTGTCTGAAATGATAGATAATGGAATACCTGGAGGCCAACAATATCCCTGATATAAATCTCCGCCAACCTCTCGGAGAAGTATGTAGTCAGCTGGAATGAAATGGGCTGACTTGATCAGCCGATCCACAATCACCCAAATAGCATCGAACTTCTTCAAAGTCCGAGGAAGTCCAACCACGAAGTCCATGGTGATCCGCTCCCACTTCCACTCTGGAAGCTCAATCTGCTGAAGTAACCCTCCCGGTCTCTGATGCTCATACTTGACTCTCTGACAGTTGAGACACTTGGCCACAAACTCCACTATATCCTTCTTCATCCTTCTCCACCAATAGTGCTGTCTCAGATCCTAGTACATCTTCGCGGTACCCGGATGAATGGAATACCGCGAGCTATAGGCCTCCTCAAGAATCAACTCTCGAACCCCATCCACATTGGGCACACAGATCCGACCCTGCATCCTCATCACACTATCATCTCCTATAGTCACATCCTTGGTGTCACCTCACCGAACCCTGTCCTTAAGAACCAGAAGGTGGGGATCATCATAATGCCGCTCTCAAATGCGGCCATAAAGAGAAGACCGAGCCACCAAACAAGCTAAAATCCGGCAAGGCTCTGAAAGATTCAACCTCATGAACTGATTGGATAAGGACTGAATATCTAAGGCTAAGGGCCTCTCAACTGCCGGAAGATATGCCAAAGTCCCCAAACTCTCCGTCGGAGACTCAAGGCGTCAGCCACCATATTGGCCTTCCCCAGGTGGTATATATAGTGATGTCATAATCATTTAGAAACTCCAACCATCTTCGCTGGCGCAAATTGAGGTCCTTCTGCTTGAATATGTGCTGCAAACTCCGGTGATCGATGAAAATCTCATAAGGAACATCGTATAAATAATGACGCCATATCTTCAGGGCGTGAACAATCGCTGCCAACTCAACATCATGAACTGGATAGTTCTTCTCATGCACCTTCAACTATCTGGACGCGTAGGCAATCACCCTACCGTCCTGCATCAACACCGCCCCAAGGCCAATCCTCGAATCGTCACAATAGACGGTATAGACCCTGGACCCGAAGGCAATACCAACACTGGAGCTGAAATCGGGGCTGTCTTGAGCTTCTGAAATCTCTCCTCACGCTCCTCAGTCCACATGAACGGAGCACCCTTTTGAGTCAACCTGGTCATCGGTGCTGCAATGGATGAAAATCTCTCCACAAAATGGCGATAGTACCCAGCCAAACCAAGGAAACTGCGGATCTCCGTAGCTGATGACGCTCTAGGCCAACTCCGTACCGCCTCCACCTTCTTAGGATCTACCTTGATCCCATCCCAAGACACTATGTGGCCCAAGAACGCCACCGAGTCAAGCCAGAACTCACATTTAGAGAATTTAGCATACAATCTCTTCTCCATCAAAGTCTGAAGCACAGTCCTCAAATGTTGCTCATGATCTTCCCCTGATCGGGAATACACCATGATGTCGTCAATAAACACAATGACGAAGGAATCAAGATAATGCCGGAACACACTGTGCATCAAATGCATAAAAGCTGCTAGGGCATTGGTCAGCCCAAATGACATATCAAGAAACTCATAATGGTCATATCTGGTCCTGAAGGCAGTCTTCGGGATATCCGGCTCCTGAATCTTCAACTGATGATAGCCATAACGCAAGTCAATCTTGGAGAATACCCTGGAACCCTATAGCTGGTCAAATAAATCATCAATGTGAGGCAAATGATACATGTTATTCACGGTGACCTTGTTCAACTGCCGATAATTAATACACATACGCGTAGAACCATCCTTTTTCTTCACAAATAATACCGGATCACCCCAAGGTTATACACTGGGTCTGATGAAACCCTCATCAAGCAACTCCTGTAACTGCTCCTTCAACTTCTTCAACTAAGGAGGAGCCATACGGTAAGGAGGGATAGAAATGGGTTGAGTGCCCGGCAACAAATCAATGCCGAAATCAATATCTCTGTCGGGCGGCATACCCGGAAGATCAGCTGGGAATACATCAGGAAAATCCCTCACTATTGGAACTGACTCAACTGGAGGGGTACAAACACTGACATCTCTCACATAGGCCAAGTACACATCACAATCCTTCTCAACCATCCGCTGAGCCTTGAGAAATGAAATGACCCTGTGGGGAGTATACTCCCAATTTAAATATGCAATGCAGTACAGGGAGAAAGCTCCCGAAATCTCGTCTGTAGTCCCAATTTAAATTTGCAATGCAAGACAAATACCGGATACAATTTTTATTTAAAACAGTTCAGGAAAATCACAGGCACAATATGGATAAAACCACCTAAACATGGTACACATAGTAATCACTAGGGAAAGTTCGAGTAAAACAGGTAGACATGCTTCTTCCTAATCTAAACTACATAGCTAATACATGAGACAGTGAAATATGAATGAAATGATTTAAGTCATGGAGGGAAAAATGGAGTTTTAGCAACAATGGCCCGTGTACGTACTCGTGACCTCACGCACACGCCGCCCAAACAACATAAAATAGTATTAAAATAACCTAAGGGAAAGTCCCCAACACAGAGATAGGCAAGCCACTTACCTCGACTGCGCTACTCAACTCAAAACCACGTTCTTTCCACGAGTATCCGACTCCGAATGGCCCAAATCTATTCAATTCAATTCAATAATATAAATATCACTTTAAGGAATCAAAATAGCTAATAAGTTCGAGGTTAATACGCGAAACTAGGAAAATCTCCCAAAAAGTCCCTCGAGCCCACATATCGAAATCGAGTGAAAGTTACAAATTTAGAACACCCATTCACTCACGAACTCACTCGAACAAGAATCATCGAAAACCGACGTCAAAATCCTATTAAATTCTCGAATTTCTAATTGGGGAAACTTCTTCCCATTTGCATGATTTTTCACCTAAATTCCTTAATTGCAAGGAAGAGATTTCTATAGATTAATGATATACAAAGGAAATAAGGTTAGGAATTTTTACCTATGAAGCTTTTCCTCAAAACCCACTCCAAATCGCCTACACCCGAGCTCCAAATTTGTTTTAGAAGATATGAATTTCAAGCCCTCGAATTTGATATAAATTGCCGAGCGATTTCCGTACCTGCGCCCCTTGGAGCGCACCTGTGGTCCCGCACCTGCGGAAAATCCATCGCAAGGGCGAAAACCCACTAAAAGGCCTAGGGCCGCACCTGCGGTCACTGGGCCGCATCTGCGGTCACTGGGCTGCATCTGCGGCTCCGCACCTACGGAACCCTAACCGCACCTGCGAGAACTGGTTGACTTGACCAAGTCCGCACCTGCGAGCCCCTCTTCCGCACCTATGAAAAAATATATCACAGGTGCGAGACACCAGAACCAACAATGGTTCAGCTGTTCCAAGTTCCAAACATCACCCGTTGAGCATCCGAAACATCGTCGAGGCCCCCCGGGACCTCAACCAAACTTACGTTTATGAATTCCTGTTTTATGGCCCTAAAATGTCAAAAAAGAGAAACAGTCATGGCAAAGCGATGATTAATATTCATCAGGTGGTTCTTCATAGACCCATAAAATTATAGAAGATTCAAGGTCAGTCACCCGAATTCATGTAAATGGCGCGGCCTAAACACACGAAAATATGAGAATCCTCCTGAATTCCTGTTTTATGGCCTTAAATGACAAAAAACGATGAAACATTCATAGTGAAGCGATGACTATTGTTCTAGGTCATTTTCGATGGGCACGTAAACTTTTAGGAGATTCAATGTCGGTCGCCCGAATTCACGCAGATGGCGTGTACTGTACCATACAAAAATCTTGGAATCGTCCCGAATTCCTGTTTTATGGCCCTAAAATGCGAAAAGACGAGGAACTGACTATTATTTATTAGGTCATTTTCTATGGGCCCGTAAAATTTTAGGAGATTCGTGGTCGGTCGTTGAATTTATGCAGATGTCGTCGACTATACCACACGAAAATTTAGGAATCGTCCTACATTCTTCTTTTATGCACCTAAAACACCAAAAAATAAGGAATGATAAGTAAAGCGATTACTATTGTTCATTAAGTCTTTTTATGGGCATGCAATATTTTATGAGATTCGGGGACGGTCGCCTAAATTCATGCAGATGGCATGGACTATAGCACACGAAAATATGGGAATCGTCTTGAATTCCTATTTTATGGCCCTAAAATACCAAAAAATAAGGAACTGTGATGTCGAGGTGATACGTATTGTTCATTGCATCATTTATGGGCTCGCAATATTTTAAGAGATTCAGGGTCGGTCACCCGAATTCATACAGATGACGTGGCTATAACACACGAAAATCTGGGAATCATCCAAAATTTCTGTTTTACAACACTAAAACGCCAAAAAACGAGGAACATTTATGGCGAAGACTATTGTTCATTAGATTATTTTTTATGGGCCTGCAAAATTTGGGGAGATTCTGGGCAGTCGTCTGAATTCATGCAGATAGCGTGGACTACAGCACATGAAAATTTGGGAATCGTCCTGAATTTCTGTTTTATGTCCTTGAAACGCCAAAAAATGAGGAACAATCATGTATAAGAAATGACTATTTTTCATTAGGTCATTTTTGATGGGCCAATAAAATTTTAGGAACTCTTCAGACGCGGTCACCTGAATTCATGAGATGTCGTGGACTATAGCATGTGAAAATCTAAGAATCATCCTGAATTCCTTATTTATGGCCCAAAAATACCAAAAAAGGGAGGAATGGTAGTGGGGAAGCGATGTCTATTGTACATAAGGCCACTTTATAGGCTCGCAAAAGTTTAGGAGATTCGGGACCAGTCACCCGAATTCATGCAGATGGCATGGACTATAACACATGAAAATATGATAATCGTTATAAATTCCTATTTTATGGTCCTAAACTGCCAAAACATCAGGAACGGTCACGGCAAAGTGATGACTATTGTTCACTAGGTCATTTTTGATAGGTCAGCATAATTTTAGGAGATTCGGGGTCGGCCGCCCGAATTCATGCGGATAGCGTGAACTATAGTACATGAAATTCTGGGAATCATCATGAATTCCTGTTTTATGGCCCTAAAATGACATTAAAAAAAGGAAAGGTCATGGAGAAGCGATGACTATTGTTCATTAGGTTATTTTTGTTGGGGCTGCAAAATTTTAGGAGATTCGGGGACGGTCATCCTAATTCATGTAGATGGCGGGACTATAGTACACGAAAATCAAGGAATTGTGATGGTTTCCTATTTTGTGGCCCTAAAAAACCAAAGAACGAGGAACGGTCATGGTGAAGCGATGATTATCGTTCATTAGGTTATTTTTGTGGGCTTGCAAAATTTTATGATATTCGGGAACAGTCGCCCAAATTCATGCAGATGGCGTGGAGTATTATAGCCCCAAAAATCTGGGAATCATCCTGAATTCCTGTTCTATGGCCCTGAAACGCTAAAAATAAGGAATAGTCATGTCAAAGCAATGACTATTATTCATTATGTCATTTTTCATGGGCCCATAAAATTTTAGGAGATTTGGGGTCGATCGCTTGAATTCATGCAGATTGTATGGACTAGATCACACGAAATCTCGGAATCATCCAGAATTCTTGTTTTATGGCTTAGAAATGCAAAAACGAGGAACGGTCATAGCGAAGAAATGACTATTGTTCATTAGGTTATTTTTTATGGGCCCGCAAGATTATAGAAGATTCGGAGTCGGCCGCCCGAATTCATGCAGATGGTGCGGACTATAACACATGAAAATTTGGAAATCATTCTGAAATTCCTATTTTATGGCCCTAAAATATTAAAAAATGAGGAACAATCATGGAGATGTGATGACTATTTCTCATTAGGTCATTTTAGATAGGCCCGTAAAATTTTAGGAGATTTGAGGCTGGTTGCCTGAATTCATGCAGATGACGCAGACTATAGTACACGAAAATTTAAAAATCGTCATGAATTCTTTTTTTTAGGGTCCTAAAACGCCAAAAAATGAAAAACGGTATAGGAAAAGTGATGTCTATTAGTTATTAAGTCATTTTTATGGGCTCGCAAAATTTTAGGAGATTTAGAGCCGGTCGCTTGAATTCATCAAATGACATGAACTATAGTACAAGATAATTTAGAAATCGTCCTAAATTCTTATTTTATGGCCCTAAAACGTCAAAAAGAGGAACAATCACGGCAAGGTGATGACTATTATTTATTAGGTTATTTTTTATGGGCCCATAATGTTTTAGGATATTCCGGGCCGGACGCCCGAATTCATGTAAATGGCGTGGACTACAATACACCAAAATTTGGGAATCGTCTTGAATTCCTATTTTATGGCCCTTAAATGCTAAAAATAAGGAATGATCATGACGAAGCGATTTGTTCATTAGGTTATTTTTTATGGGCCAGCAAGATTTTGGAAGATTCGGGGTTGGTCGCCTGAATTCATGCAGATGGTATGGATTATAGCACACGAAAATTTGAGAATCATCCTGAATTTATGTTTCATGGCCTTGAAACGTCAAAAAACGAGGAATAGTCATGTATAAGCAATGACTATTGTTCATTAGGTCATTTTTGGTGGGCCTATAAAATTTTAGGAAATTCGAACGTAGTCACCCGAATTCATGAGATGGCGTGGACTACAACATATGAAATTCTGGGAATCGTCCTAAATTCCTTATTTATGACCCTAAAATACCAAAAAAGGAGGAATGATCATGGGGAAGCGATGACTATTGTACATAAGGTCATTTTATAGGCTTGCAAAATTTTAGGAGATTCGGGGCCAGTTGCCCGAATTCATGCAGATGATGTGGATTATAACACAAAGAAATATGAGAATCGTTATGAATTTCTATTTTATGGTCCTAAGCTGCTAAAAAATAAGAAACGTTCATGGCGAACCGATGACTATTGTTCACTAGGTTATTTTTTATGGGCCCGCAAAATTTTAGGAGATTCAGGGACGGTTGCCCGAATTCATGCAGATAGCGTGAACTATAGTACACGTAATTCTGGGAATCATGCTCAATTCCTGTTTTATGACCCTAAAATGTCAAAAAATAAAAGAACGATCATGAAAAAGTGATGACTATTGTTCATTGTTTGATGGGCCCTAATTCACGCAGATGGCGGGACTATAGTACATGAAAATCAGGGAATTGTCTTGATTTCCTGTTTCATGGCCCTAAATCTCCAAAGAACGGAATGGTCATGGACAAGCGGTGACTATCGTTCGTTAACTATTTTTATGGGCCCGTAAATTTTTATGATATTTGGGGAAGGTCGCCCAAATTCATGCAGATGTCGTGGAGTATTGGAAATCTGAAAATTGTCCTGAATTCTTTTTTTATGGCCCTAAAACGCCAAAAATGAGGAACGGTCATGGCGAAGCGATGACTATTATTCATTAGGTCACTCTTGATGAGCCCGTAAAATTTTAGGAGATTCAGGGTCGATCACCCAAATTCATGTAGATGGTGTGGACTACAGTACACCAAAATCTCGAAATCATCCTGAATTTCTGTTTTATGGCTCAAAACGCTAAAACAAAAAAGGAACGGTCAAGGCGAAACAATGACTATTATTCATTAGGTAGATTTTGATGGGCCCAAACTTTTTTAGCAAATTTAGAGCAGGTCACCTGAATTCATGCAGATGGCGTGGACATCACATTATTATATGAGAATCATCTAGAATTTCGATTTTATGGCCCTAAAATGCCAAAAAACGAGAAACGGTTATGGCAAAGCGATGATTATATTTCATTAGGCCAACAAACTCTTAGGAGATTCAGGGTTGGTCACCCAAATTCATGCAGATGGCATGGACTGCACATGAACAATCTGGGAATCGTCTAGAATTTCGGTTTTATAATCCTAAAACGCCAAAAATGAGAAATGATCATGGTAAAGTGATGACTATTGTTCATTAGGTAATTTTTTATATTCCTGCACACGTTTAGGATATTCGAGGCCGGTCTCCCGAATTCATGCAGATGGCGTGGACTATAGCACACAAAAATTTTGGAATCGTCCTGAATTCCTGTTTTATGTCCCAAAAATGCCAAAAAATGAGGAACGGTCATGGAAAAGCAATAACAATGGTTCATTAGGTCATTTTTTATGGAGTATCAAAATTTTAGGAGATTCGAGGTCAGTCATCCGAATTCATACATATTATATGGACTATAGCACACAAAAATATGGGAATCTACTCGAATTCTTATTTTTTTGCCCTAAAACACAATAAAAAGAGGAATTCATGACCGTTACGTTGTTTTTGACTGACCATTAGGAGATTCAGGATCGGTCACCCGAATTCATGCAAATGGCGTGAACTAAAGCACATGAAAATCTGTGAATCGTCCTCAATTCCAGTTTTACGGCCCTAAAAAATCAAAAAATGAGGAACGCTCATGGAGAAACGATGACTATTATTCATCAAGTGGTTTTTGATGAGCCCACAAATTTTAGGAGATTCAGTACCGGTCACCCGAATTCTGCGGATGGCATGGATGATAGTATATGAAAATATGGAAATCGTCTTGAATTCCTATTCTTTAGTCCTAAATTGATAAAAGATGAGTAAAGGTCATGGAGAAGCGATGAATATTGTTCATTAGGTTGTTCTTTATGGTCCCGTAAAATTTTAGGAGATTCAGGGGCCGGTCGCACGAATCTATGCAGATGGCGTGAACTATAGCACATGTAAATCTGGGAATCGTCCTGAATTCCTGTTTTATAGCCCTAAAATTCTAAAAATGAGGAATGGTCATGGAAAAACGATTACTACTATTTATTAAGAGGTTTTTGATGAGCCCGCAAAATATTAGGAGATTCGGGGCCGGTTGCCGAAATTTATGCATATGGTGTGAACTGTAGCACATGAAAGTATGCGAATCATCTTGAATTCATGTTTTATGGCCCTAAAATGCTAAAAATGATGAATAGTAATAGAGAAGCGATGACTATCGTTCATTAGGTTATTTTTTATGGACCCACAAAATTTTAGGAAGTTTGGGACCGGTCGACCTGATCCATTCAGATGTCTTGGACTATTAAACACAAAAATCAGGAAATCATCTTAAAATCAAGTTTTATGGTCTTAAAACGCCAAAAACGAGGAATGATCATGGCGAAGCGATGACTTTTGTTCATTAGGTCATTTTGAATGGGCTCACAAAATTTTAGGGGATTCAAAACCTATCACCCGAATTCATACGGATGACGTGGACTATAACATACTAGAATCTGGAAATCGTCCTATATTCCCGTTTATGCCCCTAAAACGCCAAAAAATGAGGAACACTCATGTCTCAACGATGACTATTATTCCTTAGGTCATTTTTATAGGCTCGTAAGATTTTAGGAGATTCGGGGCCGTTCGTTCGAATATATACAGATGGCGTGAACTATGGCACATGAATATCTGGGGGATCATCTTTAATTCGTGTTTTATGTCCATAAAACGCCAAAAATAAGAATTGTCATGATGAAGCAATGACTATTATTTATTTGGTCGTTATTTGTGGGGCCATAAAATTTTAGGAGATTCGGGGTCGGTCGCCTGAATTCATACAAATGGCATGGAATAGTTAGGAATTGTCACGATTTCCCGTTTTATGGCCCTAAAATGCCAAAAAACAAGATTAGTTATCGCAAAGTAATGACTATTGTTCATTAGGCCGTGTTTGATGGGCCCACAAAATTTTAGGAGATTTGGGGTTGATTGCCCTAATTCATGCTGATGCACACGAAAATCTGGAAATCATCCTGAATTCCTATTTTATGGCCCTAGAATTCCAAAAAATGATGAATATTCATGACAAAGCGATGGTTATTATTCTTTAGGTCATTATTTATGGGCTCGTAAAATTTTAGAAGATTCAGAGTCGGTCGCGCGAATGCATGTTGATGGCGTGAACTATGAAAATCTGGGAATCGTCATGATTCCTTGTTTTATGGCCTTAAAACACTACAAAACAAAGAAGGATTATGGTGAATCAATGACTATTTGTAATGACCCAACCCGTTATGTTGAGCATTTGCACTTCACTCGGTGGTGTGAGGGCATTAGTAGCTCCGTATGATGTATTACGAATTGTGTGTATCATCCGTTTCGATTTTCGGGTGATTTAGAATTACTTTGTAAGAATGGATATTTCATTGTTGAGCTTTAAGTTAGAATAGTTCACCAAGTTTGACTTTTGTGTGTTTGACCCCAAATCAGAGTTTTTATGGTTCCGTTAGGTCCGGATGATGATTTTGGACTTGGGTGTATGCCCCGATTCGCATTTGGATAATTCCAGAAGGTTCAACATATTTTGGCGAAAATTAAAAAGTTGAAGGTTTGGAAGGTTGAGAGGTTTGACCAGGAATCGACGTTCGAATTTCGATACCAGGAGTTGGTATATCTCCGTTGTATAATTTGGAACTTGCATGCGAAATTTGACGTCATTTCAGGTTGATTTGATATGATTCGACACGAGTTGTAGAAGGTGAAACTTCATAAGTTCATAAAGTTTTATTTGAGGTGTGATTCAAAGTTTTGATGTTGTTTGATGTGGTTTGAGATCTTGAGTAGGTCCGCGTTATATTATGGATCTTGTTGGTATGTTTGGACAAGGTTTCGAGGGCCCTGGGTGTGTTTCGGATGGGCTTCGAGTCATTTCTTCATACTTTAGAGTTGCTGGTTTCTAGTGTGGTTGTGTAATTTTGGGAGGCCAACATTTTTGTTCATCGCGGTCACAACTGTATCCACGCGATCGCGAAGGTCCAGTTGGTTGTGGTCAGCGTTCGCTATGTCTCTTCTTCGTTCGCGTAGAGATAGAGCTGGAAGAGGCATCTGGATTCGATGTTCGCGTTCACATGTTCCCTCATGCGATTGCATAGGCCAGGGGTTTAGGTGCATCGTGTTCTCACCCCTGGCATCGCGATTGCGTAGTACATTTTTTTGGCAGTTGTTGTTTCTTCTTTGTGATCTCATGTGTAATTCTTCGATTGTGATGTGCAAATGTCGGGGTAGAATATAAAGTACTCCTATTTCGAGGGCTTTTGATGTTTTATCACTTTTTGAGTTAGAGAGCTCATATTTGAGCGATTTTGGAGGGAATTTTCACGTATTGATTTGGGGTAAGTGTTTCTTATCCGGATTTGATTATATTTCATGATTATATATTTATTTTTAACATTATATTAGTGATTTGAGTTGGAGTAAATGAGAATATTTGTAAATAGTTTCAAAAATGTAAAATGAGAATTGGAAGGCCGATTTGATGTCGGAATTAAATAATGTTGGTGTGGTTAGACTCGTATAGGAATGGGTGTTCGGATTTTGTAAATTTTCTCATGTTCCGAGGTGCGGGCCTAGAGTTGACTTTTTAGTGGATTTTTTAGCTTCCATTAAAGATCGAAGTTGTAACGTCCCGAATGGTCATTTTGCTTTGTAGAACCCCGTGCTCCTAAATAAGACTATCCGTACTTGCCTTTACTGGTTTATGAATTGCGGGGAAGGTTGGTTCGGGAATTTGGATGAGTTTGGGTTGGAATTGGAACACTTAGTTCCTTAAGGTTGGCCTTAAATGCCAAGTTTGACTTCGGCCAAATTTTTTAGTAAACGACCTCGGAATCGGGATTTGAAGGTTCCAATAGGTTCGTATGATGATTTTGGACTTGGGCGTATGTTCGGAACGGGTTTTGGATGACCCCGCATTTCGGTGCCAAATAGTGAAATATGATTCTTGAAGTTCTATAATTGAGGTTTGGAACGTGTTTTGAGGATATCGAGGTCCAAACAAAACTCCGAGACCGGGAATAGTTCCATAATGTCATTTATGACTTGCTCGTAAAATTTGGTATCGTTCCGAGTAGTATAAGTATGTTTCGGCACGTTGGAAGTGAATTTAATAACTTAAAGTTCATAAGTTGAATCTAATTGGTTTTAGGGTGTGATTCTTGGTTTTAACGTTTTTTCGAGCGTTCCGAGGGTTCGAACGAGTCCATTTTATGATTTAGGACTTGTTGGTATGTTTGAACGGGGCTTCGGGGGCCCCGGATGTAATTCGGGCGTCGCGCGAGGCGAGTCCCAACTTAAGGAGAGCAGCTGGTACACCAAATCTGGTGCGACCGCACCTACAATTGACCAGCCGCAGGTGCGAAACCGCAGGTGCGGTCGAAGCCTCGCAGATGCGGTCGTCGAGGGGATGCCCAGGATCCGCAGATGCGGTCCTTTCTTTGCAAAAGCGGAGCTGCAGGTGCGGGACTTCTTCTGCAGGTGCGATCTATGCCAACCCCTCCCCTTTCCGCAGAAGTGGACCTTGATCCGCAGAAGCGAGACCGCAGGTGCGGCCCACTCACCGCACGTGCAAAATCAATGGAGGCAGTGAGGTCATTTTAAATTAAGACTTAGGCCATTTGAGGGCATTTATCACAACTTTGGGCGATTTAGGAGCTCCCAAAACAGAGATTTCGACTTAGCACCTTGAGGTAATGTATTTCCTACTTAATGTGAGTTTATTACTTAGTTTTTGGGTAGATTAACACCTAAAGATTTGTGAAAATTATGGGTTTAGGGTAAAAACCTAGGGTTTTGATAAAAATAGGATTTAACCACGAAATTTGTTATGGAATCTAGTAAAAATTACATATTATTGATCCTTAGGTTATGGGTAACCACTTTCTTTACGAATTTAAAAAATCCGAGCATTTGGGCCCGGGGGTGAATTTTAGGAAACTTATAAATTGGCTTGGGTAATCACTTATATGGTAGAATTATGAACTATCGAGCATAGATTGACTAGTTTATGTAATATTTGGCTAGTTTCGAGTTGTTGGGCGTCAAATTTGGAGATTTGAGCGCATTCTTGAATCGGGAAGTAGGCTTGATACGAGGTAAGTTTCCTTTCTAACCTTGTAAGAGGAAATTGTCCCCATAGGTAAAATAAATTATTATGTGCTGCTATTTGTGGGGGGGGGGGGGGGGGGGGCTACGACCCCCCGGGGGCCCGGGGGGAGCTCTTTTTTTAC
>ML401322.1:13881-31865 GCA_005239525.1 Nicotiana knightiana | reverse complement strand
GGGGGGGGGGGGGGGGGCGGCTACGTACGCACGAGGGTCCGTGCGTAGCTACTATTGTACTTAAGTCGGGGTAGTTTAGGACCCAAAGGCATGCTATACTTGGATTATTTGTAACTTTATTGACACTTTAAAATGCTTAAGTCACATCAAATTTGTAAATGAATTTCTAAGTAAGTGAAACTTCATTTTCTTTTATGAACTGTGATAAGGGAATTGATTTACCCTTGGATAAGTGTTTCCTGATAAAACATGGATTTACCGTTTGAATGTGTGTATCTATGATTACCTGCGTCGCATGTATGATTCGCGAGCGGGGAAACTCTATTATTTATAAATTTATCGCGTCGTACGTATGATTCGCAAGCAGGGTAATAGATGCATCTATGGTTCGCGTTGTTCGACACTCCGGCAGTGCACATTTACTTTTCTGTTGGATCGGGTCATACGTCCTCGGCATACTATGCGCATGTTAATTGCTTGGTATTTTCTTGTGATTGCTAAACTGCTAAAAAGGGCCTAGAAGGATAAATTAGTAATATGTTCGATAAGAGTTGAAACCTAAATGTACCCGTGGAAAGATTTATCATTTCTTGTCCTTATTGTTATTTATCTTTGAAATTTATGCGTAGCCTTATAATTTAATAAATTGTTCGGCCCTAGTGAGTATCAAGTCGACCTCTCGTCACTACTTCTTCGAGATTAGACTGGATACTTACTGGGTATATAATGTTTATGTACTCATGTTATGCTTCTGTACTTAATTGTACACAGGTACATCTGGTTATCAGTCGAGAGCACGTTCTTGATTCCTCGAGATCAGAGATTTCACGGTGAGATGCTTTCTATGGATGCTGTTCAGCAGCAGGTGGAGTCTTTTCCTTTTGTTATCCTGTCTATATCCCCTCAGACAGTAGGATAGGCGTATTCTTTTGATTTTCCTCTACTAGATGCCTATATGCTTGTGACATCATTTCCTGGAACACACCTTGGTAGACTATTCTTTTGGAATGTAATTATTTAAATTTAACTCCTTTATCTTTGCAAGTGAATTTGCTTCGATATTTATCATTTTCTCATGCTTGTGACAAAATTTGAGTAATGTTGATAAAGTTTTTAGAAAAACTAAATGGAACTCACTAGACTAATTGTGTTGTCTTGCCTAACATCGGCGTTGGGCGCCATCGCGACCTAGATTAGGATTTGGGTCGTGACAATATGGTATCAAAGCTCTAGGTTCACGTAGGTCTCACAAGTAATGGGCAAACCCAATAGAGTCTTGCGGATCGGTACAGAGACATCTGTATTTATCATCGGGAGGCTATAGGGTGTTAGGAAATCTCTCTTTATTCATATTCTGTCGTGCAGTTAATAGTATACTAAATCCCACTCTTCTATTCTCTCACAGATGGTGATGACGCGCACAACCAATGTTCCAAACTAGGGAGGGGTCGCTCCTCCCGTTGCTAGAGGCCGAGGTAGAGGCCGGGGGAGGGCACCGGCCCGAGGTAGGGGACGAGGGCGTCCTAGAGCTGCCCCAGTTGCACCACCGGCGGATCCAGTAGAGGATCCCATAGTTGAGGAGCATGGCGAGGTGCCCGTAGCTAATCCAGCCCCGGTGGATTTCATGACAACGCCGGGCTTTCAGGAGGTCATGGGTCGTATGATGCGGTTCATGGACACTATGATCCAGGCTGGTTTATTTCTAGTGGACCCGGCCACTTCTCAGGCGGGAGGGAGAGCACAGACCCCTACTGCCCAAGACATGCAGTTGCGGTTTATCAAACTTCAGGTACCCTACCCGTGGGCAGAGCACAGCCAGTTGCAGCAGTAGCACCTGAGCCCCGACCAGTTGCGGACGACAATCCGCAGAAGTTATTGGACAGATGGACTAGGCTTCACCTTACTGTCTTCGGGGGCGAGCGCCATGAGGATGCTCAGGATTTTATTGATAGGTGCAGGGACAGACTGCACAACATGAGGATATTGTAGTCTCATGGAGTTGACTTCACCACTTTCCAGCTAGAGGGTAGGGCCCACAGATAGTGGCAGTCTTATGTTCTTGGCAGGCCAGCGGATTCTCCCCCATCACCTGGGAGTACTTCACTCAGTTATTCCTGGACAACTATATCCCACCCTCTAAGAGGGAAGAGCTGCAGTACCAGTTTGAGCAGCTTGAGCAGGGTCAGATGTCAGTGACCATCTACGAGGCGAGGTAATCTGAGTTGTCTTGTCACGCACTTATGATACTTCCTACTGATGCAGAGAGAGTGCGGAGATTTGTGGCAGGGTTGCACTCTGGTATTAGGGCCAATATGGCTCGAGAGGTGGAGATGGGGACTCCTTATCAGCTAGTAGTGGAGATCGCCCAGAGGATTGAGGGATATCGTTTGAGGGGTAGAGAGTAGGGGTAGCAGGATAAGAAAGCTCGATTTTTTTGGAGATTTTAGTGGTGCTCCGGTTAGGGGCAGAGGTCAGTTTGGGAGGGGCCAGCCCAGCAGGCCTCCATATTCGGCACCACCACCACCTTTTCGAGGCGCTCCAGTGAGGCCTTATCTCAGTGCCATGCCAGAGATTTCTTATCCTCCACCAGCTATTCAGGGTTCTTCCAGCGGGTATTCTGGTCATCAGGGTTCCTCTAGTGCCTATTTCAGTGCCATGTCAGAGAGTTCATACCGTCCCCCAACCATTCAGGGTTCCTCCGGTGGATATTCCGTCCACCAGGGCCAGTCTCTAAGGTAGCAGTCTATGGTGTCGAAAGGCTGTTATGAGTGTGGAGATCCAGGTCACATAAAGAGTACTTGTCCCAGACTTCGAGGCAAGGCAGTGCAACAGGGCCATCATCCTATGATTTCAGCACCAGTAGTCCAGCCACCCAGAGGTGGAGGACAGGTGGGTAGGGGTCGTCTTAGAGGTGGAGGCCAGACAGGAGGAGCTTAGCCAGCTGATATTCAGTCGGGTGGAGGCCAGGTAGCCGGTGCTCCAGCCAGATTCTATAGTTTTCCGGCCAAACCAGATGCATTGGCCTCAGACACTGTTATGACAGGTATTATCTCCGCTTGCGGTATGGAGGCTTCAGTATTATTTGACCCAAGGTCTACCTATTCATATGTATCATCTCTATTTTCTCATTTCCTGGGTGTTCCTCGCGAGTCTTTGGGTACTCCTGTTTATGTGTCCACTCCTGTGGGCGATTCTGTGGTTGTGGAACGAATCTATCGGTCCTATGTGGTCACATTCTGTGGGTTCGAGACTAGGGTGGACCTCTTCTGGGCATGGATTGGTTATCTCCATACCACGCCATCCTAGATTGACATGCCAATATTGTTACATTAGCCACACATGAGTTGCTGAGATTGGAGTGGAGAGATTCCTCAGTTAGTGCAGCCAGTCGGGTTATTTCTTTTCTAAAGATGTATGGTCAAGAAGGGTTGTTTGGCTTATCTCGCTTATGTGCGGGACACCACCGCAGAGTCTCCGACAATCGATTCAGTGCCAATAGTTCGGGATTTCTCCAATGTGTTTTCTTCTGACCTCCCAGGCATGCTGCGAGATCGTGATATTGATTTTTGCATTGACTTGGCTCCAGGCACCCAGCCTATATCCATTCCACTGTACCGTATGACTCTGAAATAATTGAAAGAATTGAAAGAACAGCTCGAGAAGCTGCTAGCTAAGGGATTTATTAGACCGAGTGTATCGCCTTGGGGTGCTCCAGTGTTATTTGTGAAGAGGAAGGATGAGACTATGCGGATGTGTATCGACTACTTCCAGTTGAACAAAGTTACCATCAAGAACAAGTACCCGTTGCAGCGCATCGACGATTTGTTTGACCAGTTGTAGGGTGCTAGGGTGTTTTCTAAGATCAACCTGAGATCTGGGTATTATCAGTTGAGGATTCGGGGCTCAGATGTTCCGAAGACTGCCTTCCGTACTAGATATGGTCATTACGAGTTCCTGGTGATGTCCTTTGGCTTGACCAATGCCCCAGTAGCGTTTATGGATTTGATGAACAGGGTGTTCAGGCCTTATATTGATTCCTTTGTCATTGTCTTCATTGATGACATCTTGATCTACTCACGTAGCCTGGGGGAGCATGAGCAACATTTGAGAGTAGTGCTTCAGACCTTGCGGGAATAAAAGTTGTATGCTAAGTTCTCCAAGTGTGAGTTTTGGTTAGATTCTGTAGAATTCTTGGGTCATGTGGTGTCTGTAGAGGGTATCAAGGTGGATCCTAAGAAGATTGATGCAGTTCAGAGTTGGCCACGCCCTACTTTAGCGACCGAGATCAGGAGTTTCTTGGGTTTGGCAGGTTATTATTGTCAGTTTGTGGAGGGATTTTCATCCATTGCAGCCCCTATGACTAGGTTGACCCAGAAGGGTTCCCCATTCCGATGGTCCGACGAGTGCGAGGCGAGCTTTCAGAAGCTCAAGACAGCTTTGCCCACAACACCAGTTCTAGTGTTGCCTTCCGGTTCATAGATGTATACCGTTTATTGTGACGCTTCACGTGTTGGCTTAGGATGTGTATTGATGCAGGAGGGACGAGTTATTACATATGCTTCGCATCAGTTGAAGATTCATAAGAAGAACTACCATGTTCACGATTTGGAGGCATTACTTGTATGGAGTGTCTTGTGAGGTTTATACAGACTACCACAGCTTACAACACCTGTTCAAGCAAAGGGACCTTAATTTAAGGCAGCGTAGGTGGCTTGAGTTACTGAAGGATTATGACATCACCATTCTTTATCATCCTGGCAAAGCGAATGTGGTTGTAGACGCCTTAAGCAGGAAGGCAGAGAGTATGGGTAGCATGGCATTCATTTCAGCGGAGGAGAGGCTAGTAGCCCTGGACATTCAGTCCTTGGCTAACAGACTTGTGAGGCTGGACATTTCAGAGCCCAGCCGAGTTCTTGCGTGTATTGTTGCTCAGTCGTCATTATTGGGACAGATCAAGGCTCGGCAATTCGATGATCCGCACTTGGCAGTTCTCAGAGAGACGGTACTACAGGGTGGTACCAAGGAGGTTTCTATTGGCGAGGATGGTGTCCTGCAACTTCAGGGTCACCTATGTGTTCCTAATGTTGATGGCTTAAGGGAGAGGATTCTAGAGGAGGCACACAGTTCATGGTATTCTATTCATCCAGGTGCTACGAAGATGTATCGTGACATGAGGCAGCACTACTGGTGGCGGTGGATGAAGAAAGACATAGTGGAGTATGTGGCTAGATGTCTAAATTGCCAGCAGGTTAAGTATGAGCACCAGAGGCCAGGAGGCCTACTCCAACAGATGCCTATACTTGAGTGGAAATGGGAGCGCATCACTATGGACTTTGTAGTTGGGTTGCTGCGGACCTTGCGGAAGTTTGATGCGGTTTGGGTTATTGTAGACAAGTTGACCAAGTCAGCACATTTCATTCCAGTAGTACGACTTATACTTCAGAGAGGTTGGCTAAGATCTACATTCAGGAGATAGTCCGTTTGCACGGTGTGCCCGTGTCCATCGTATCAGATAGAGGTCCTCAGTTCACCACGCACTTCTGGAGAGCCGTACAAAGTGAGTTGGGCACCCGTGTAGAGCTCAGCACAGCATCATCCTCAGACCGACGGGCATTCAGAGCAGACAGTTCAGATATTGGAGGATATGCTCAGCGCATGTGTGATTGACTTTGGAGGGCAGTGGGATCAGTTCTTTCCCTTGGCTGAGTTTGCATACAACAACAACTACCAGTCCAGCATTGAGATTGCCCCATTTGAGTCTCTATATGGTCGGCGATGCCGTTCTCCCATCGGGTGGTTTGAGCCTAGCGAGGCTAAGTTATATGGTACTGACTTGGTAAAGGATGCCTTGGGAAAGGTAAAGTTGATTTAAGAGAGGCTTCGCACGGCATAGTCCAGACAGAAAAGTTACGCATATCACAAGGCGCGTGATGTATCATTCATGGTCGGTGAGAAGGTTCTCTTGAAAGTCTCGCCGGTGAAGGGTATTATGAGGTTCGGGAAGAAGGGAAAGTTGAGCCCAAGGTTTATAGGCCCATTTGAGGTGTAGAGGCGAGTTGGGGAGGTTGCTTATGAGCTTGATCTACCTCCCAGCTTATCAGGTATTCATCCAGTTTTCCACGTATACATGCTCCGGAGGTACCACACCGACCTGTCACACGTGTTAGACTTCAGTACCATTCAGCTTTGACGAGAGGTTGGGCTACGAGGAGGATCCAGTTGCCATTATTGATAGGCAGGATCGCCAGTTGAAGTATAAGAGGGTTTCCGCCGTGAAGGTCCAGTGGAGAGGCCAACCAATCGAGGAGGCGACTTGGGAGTCCTAGGAGGACATGCGGAGCAAATACCCACACTTGTTCATCACTCCAGGAATGATTCTAGACCCGTTCGAGGACGAACATTTTTTTAAGAGGTGGAGAATGTAAAGACCCGACCAGTCGTTTTGCTTTATAGAACCCTGTGCTCCTAAATAAGACTATCCGTACGTGCCTTTACTGGTTTATGACTTGCGGCGAAGGTTGGTTCGGGAATTTGGATGAGTTTGGGTTGGAATTGGAACACTTAGTTCCTTAAGGTTGGCCTTAAAGGCCAAGTTTGACTTCGGTCAACGTTTTTAGTAAACGACCTCGGAATCGGGATTTGAAGGTTCCAATAGGTTTGCATGATGATTTCGGAGTTGGACGTATGTTCGGAACGGGTTTTGGATGACCAAGGGGCGTTTCGGCGCCAAATAGTGAAATATGATTCTTGAAGTTCTATAATTGAGGAATTATGAGACCAGGAATAGTTATGTAGTGTCATTTATGACTTGCTCGCAAAATTTGGTGTCGTTCCGAGTAGTATAAGTACGTTTCGGCGTGTTGGAAGTGAATTTAAGAAGTTAAAGTTCATAAGTTGAATCTAATTGGATTTAGGGTGTGATTCTTGGTTTTAACGTTGTTTCGAGCGTTACGAGGGATCGGGCGAGTCCATTTTATGATTTAGGACTTGTTGGTATCTTTGAACGGGGCTTCGAGGGCCCCGGATGTCATTCGGACGCGCGTGAGGCGAGTCCCAACTCAAAGAGAGCTGCTGGTTCACCAGATCTGGTGCGACCGGACCTGCGATTGGCCAGCCGCAGGTACGAGATCACAGGTGCGGTCGAAGCCTCGCAGATGCGGCCGTCGAGGGGATGCCGAGAATCCGCAGATGCGGTCCCTTCTTCGCAGAAGCGGAGCCGCAGATGCGGGACTCCTTCCGCAGGTGCAATCCATGCCTGCCCCTCCCCTTTCCGCAGATGCGGACCTTGATCCGCAGAAGCGAGACCGCATGTGCTGTCCACTCAGCGCAGGTGCGAAATCACTGGAGGTAGTGAGGTCGTTTTAAATTAAGACTTAGTCTCATTTGAGGGTGTTTATCACAACCTTGGGCGATTTAGGAGCTCCCAAAGCAGAGATTTTGACTTAGCACCATGAGGTAATGTATTTCCTACTTAATATGAGTTTATTACTTAGTTTTTGGGTAGATTAACACCCAAAGATTTGTGAAAATTATGGGTTTAGGGTTAAAACCTAGGGTTTTGATAAAAATAGGATTTAACCACGAAATCTGTTATGAAATCTAGTAAAAATCACATATTATTGATCCTTAAGTTATGGGTAACAACTTTCTTTAAGAATTTCCGAAATTCGAGCATGTGGGCCCGGGGGTGAGTTTTAGGAAACTTACAAATTGTCTTGGGTAATCACTTAGATGGTAGAATTATGAACTATCGAGCATAGATTGACTAGTTTATGTAATGTTTGGATAGTTTTGAGTTGTTGGGCGTCAAATTTTGAGGTTTGAGCACATTCTTGAATCGGGAAGTAGGCTTGATACAAGGTAAGTCTCCTTTCTAACCTTGTAAGAGGGAATTGTCCCCATAGGTGAAATAAATTATTATGTGCTACTATTTGTGTGTGGGGGGGCTACGTACGCACGAGGGTCCGTGCGTAGCTACTATTGTACTTAAGTCCGGGTTGTATTGGTAAAAAATAGACATTACACGTGTAATATCTTGGATGACAAAGCAGTATACGTGGAACAATGGAAAGCCGACAGCTGGATGAAAGCTTGGAAAGAGGTATGGAGCAAAGAGTTAGGGGGTAAACACCTACGAGATAATTAGAGATGGAAGCTCCAGTCTAATTGAGAAGCTGAAGAGACACGGTCAGAATGAACCAGGGAAGAATAAAGGGCAGATTCATAGATCTTCAATCAGTAAGCTAAACGTTACAGAATCTTCACGCAACAGTTACGATTACCTATTGTAACATTACATTAATGATATAAATATTCATTAGTGCTCAATCATTAAGAAGAGTAGACGTTATATTAAGAAATTCCCTATAAAAGGGAGTAAAATCCCACTTGTATGGACACGTTCGAACCACTACCGAAATATACTTACTTTTATGCTATCTTATTGCTTTCTTATTTACAAGTCTAAATCCTACTATTAGCTAATCTATTTGGTTATCAGAAGCCCGAGTACTTCTTAAAATAGCTTTGACTAAGAATCCAATTCTTTGGTTAAACAAATTGGTTCCGTTACCGGGGAACTGATAATCTTTTTTTTTTCTCGAATAACCTTTATCGAATCATGTCGAATACCAATGACAACAACCAACAAACAGCTGGAACCCCAGTTCCATCGCCTCAGGGATCCCCACGAGGTTTAAGGGACAGCTCCCCAGAAAGATCTACAACTCACAACAATGATCAAATTGGAAACGAGCAAACAAGAGAACACGGCCCTGTGAAGCAGATGGTTGGTGAATATGTGAGTGAAGCTCTTTAAGCTTTCATGAGGGGGCTAACAACTGTGTCACCTACGCCTCCTCCAAACAACACCGCGACTGTAGAAAATCTACAATCTAGACTAGCAAATTCAGGAAGTAGAGGCACTCTAAATGAATCACTTGGAGGAAGACCGGGTATGTCTAATAATTCAGATTTACAATCTTTAATACTCACCTTGCAGAAACAAGTGAAGGAACAAAATGATCGCATCGAGAAAATTCCTGGAGTACCACCTGTCATCAAGGGTATTGATATTGGTAAATGCTCTCAACAACCCCGGAAGCCAAGTGCAGCACCTTTGCCGATTCCCAAGAAATTCAAAATGCCTGACATACCAAAGTACGATGGGACAACTGATCCACGTGATCATGTTACTGCTTTCACCATGGGAGTAAAAGGCAACGACCTGACTAAGCAAGAAATTGAATTTGTGTTGGGCAAAAAGTTTGGAGAGACACTCACCAAAGGAGCATTAACATGGTATTCTCTATTGCCCGAAAATTCTATTGATTCTTTTCTTAAGCTTGCAGATTTGTTTATAAAAGCACATTCCAGTGCACAAAAAGTGGAAAAGAGAATGGAAGACATATTCAAAATAAAACAGGGAGATACGAAGTTGCTTCGTGAATTCGTAGACAGGTTTCAACGTAAAAGGATGCTTGTACCAAGAGTACCTGACAATTGGGCAGCTATGGCCTTTGCAAGTAATTTGAATGATAAAAGCTCTAAAGCCACGGGGAGACTCAAAGAAATCTTGAAAGAGTTCCCAGCTACGACATGGAATGATGTTTATAACAGGTACAACACCAAATTACAAATTGAGGAAGATACTATTGCCCAATCAAAAGCAGAAGACAGGATGAGTTATAGACGCTTCAAATCAGAAAGGAGAACTGGCAAAAACTGATACGATCCATACATGGGACCTTCAGGACGAGAGGCTCATTCAAAATTTGAAAACCCACGGTCTGATCACAGACCGCCGAATAAATTTTCGAGCTCACCATCATCAAGATCCAGAAAGGATCGAGATGAGCGAAATAGAGGTAATACAAGAATTGGAGATTACAGTTTCAATGTAAGTACTTCCGAATTAATTACAGTATTAGTAAATATGGGTGATAAAGTTGGATGGCCCAAAGAAATGAGATCAAATCCAAGCAGAAGGAACCCAGACTTCTGGTCTGAATTTCACAATGATCATGGGCACAAAACATCAGACTGCAAGTTATTGCAAGGTGATGTAGAACACTTATTAAAACAAGTTTATCTAACATAACTGTTTAGTGAAAAAGGTAAACAGACATATATGAAGAATACGCAGGAGCCCCCAAAACCACCATCTCCGAAAAGAACTGTAAATGTGATAAATGGAGGAGAGAAAGTAAATGGTGTAACTTATACTTCATCAAGAAGGATGTCCAAGTTCACAGTGACCCACGGGAAACGAACTCGTGAGACTTTGGAGGCTGACAACATCTCATTCGATGACTCAGATGCTGATGGATTACTGCTTCCACATAACGACGCACTAGTAATATCTCTACTTATACATGACACTAACATAAAATGAGTATTGATTGATCCAGGTAGCTCGGTCAATATCATTTTGCTGAGGGTTGTAGAAGAGATGTTAATAGGGGATCGTGTAACTCCAAAAGCACATTCCTTGTCCGGATTCGACAACTCTACTGTCATAACAAAAGAAGAAATTGAGCTTAATACCTATGCAGAAGACGTCGTCAACGAAATAAAATTTCAAGTTATAAATACGTTATGGCTTATAATGTAATCATGGGGAGACCATGGATCCATGACACGGATGTAGTACCATCCACCCTGCGTCAGGTAATCAAATTCCCTTCCAGATGGGGAATCCAGCAAATCCAAGGTGATCAGCAGACTTCAAGAAACATCAACTTAGTGATGCATTCCAATAAAAAAGAAATAGCGGAGGAATCAAAAGACGAGGGAGCAACTCGTACAGACACGGAAGAAAATGATAAAGACACGGTGAATCAAATCACCACGGATGTCACATCAAGACATACAGACATGGATTCCAGACCTGATGTTATTCAAGAACCAGAAGAGAATGAAAATATCAAGACAATGACTGAGGAGCTCGAAGCTGTTCCACTGTTCGAGCTTAAGCCTGAGCACAAAATCCACATAGGAGCAAGGCTAAGCCTGACCAGAAGAGGTAAGTTAATTGAATACTTAAAAGTTACCGTAGATTGTTGTGCTTGGTCCCATTCATATGACAGGTATACCCCCAGAAGTGATGACTCATAAACTAAATGAAGACTCATCCTTCGTACCTGTTAAGCAAAAGAAAAGAAAGCAGGGATCGTTCAAGAATCAAGTGATCGATGAAGAGGTACAGAAACTCTTAAAAATCAGTTCAATACATGAGGTAAAATATCCTAATTGGTTAGCTAATACCGTAGTGGTACCTAAAAATAATGGTAAATGGAGAGTAGATTATATGGATCTAAATAAAGCATGCCCAAAAGACTCATTTTCATTATCGCACCTAGATCAAATGATTGATGCCACTACAGGTCATGAATTATTAAGCTTTCTAGATGCATATTCTGGTTACAATCAGATAAAAATGGACCCCTCAGACGAGGAAAAAAACTCCTTTATTACAAACAGGGGGACTTATTGTTACAAAGTCATGTCTTTTGGCTTGAAAAATGTTTGAGCAACGTATCAAAGGCTAGTGACCAAGATGTTCCAAGAACATCTGGGGAAAAAAATGGAGGTGTACATTGATGATATGTTGGTAAAGTGAACTAAGGAAGGATATCATTTCCAACATCTCTCGACTACTTTTGAGATCCTACGCAGGTATAACATGAAGTTAAATCCAGAAAAATGCGCCTTTGGCGTCGAATCAGGTAAATTTTTGGGTTTTCTCGTATCAAATAGAGGCGTTGAAGTAAGTCTTGCTCAAATTAAAGCTATTGAATAAATACCTAATATACAAATGAGCAAAAAAGAAGTTCAAATATTAACAGGTACGATTGCAGCTTTAGGAAGATTCATCTCAAGATCTTCAGAGAAGAGTTTTAAATTCTTCTCAGTACTAAAGAAGCAGAATCAGTTCGAATGGACTGAAGAATGTCAATAAGCTCTTAAAGACTTGAAGGCTTATCTATAGAATCCCCCACTACTATCTAAACCAAAGGAAGGGGAAAGGTTATACATTTATCTTGTTGTGGCAGAAATAGCCGTAAGTGCAGTCCTGGTAAGGGAGGACAAAGGTAAGCAATCTCCTATCTACTATGTAAGTAAGTCCTTACTAGATGTTGAAACTAGATATCCTCATCTAGAAAAATTAGCCTTGGATCTAATCATGGTAGCTAGAAAGTTAAGACTGTACTTTCAGTGTCACCCAATTACTGTTGTAACTTCATATCCTTTGAGAAATATTTTGCATAAGCATGAATTGTCAGGTAGACTGACTAAATGGGCAATAGAACTAAGTGAATATGGCATAGTCTATCAACCTAGGACTACAATAAAGTCTCAGGTTTTAGCCGATTTTGTCGCAGATCTTAACACTAGCTTAATTCCTGAAGTAGAAAAAGAGTTACAAATCTTTACCGGAGTTAATCCAGGAATATGGACTCTATTCACCGATGGCTCTTCTAATATCAAGGGAGCCGGGTTGGGAATTATTTTAATACCACCTTCGGGTGAAAAGATAAGGCGAGCTATTAAATGTTATCACATTACTAACAATGAAGCAGAGTACGAAGCTGTCATTGCAGGACTGAAATTAGCACGAGAACTCTCAATTGAGCAGATCGGGATCAAAAGTGACTCTCAACTAGTGGTGAACCAGATGCAGGGGACATATACTGCTAGAGAGACTCGAATGCAACATAGCTGGAAAACACACGAGTTCTGGTGCAGCAATTCCAGTCATGGAAGCTTATGTAAGTACCTAGGGAGGAAAACGCAGAAGCGGATGTTAGCTAATCTTGCAGAAGTTACAGATGTAACGAATAAAGACAATGCTATTGTGATACATTTATTTCATTTAGCAATTGATCAGGACAAGAATGAGGTAACATTTAATAATCTAAACTGGGATTGGAGAAACGAAATTGTAAATTTTTGCAGAATGGTACCGTGCCTAAAGATAATAAAGAAGCTCAAAAACTTGGCCGAAAAGCTGCATGGTACTGCCTAGTTCGTGACACTCTGTATCGCAAAATGTTTGGAGGTCCCCTAGCAAGGTGACTTGGACCAAACCAAACTAAGTATGTGATGGAAGAAGTACACGATGGACATTTTGGGAACCACGTAGGTGCAAGATCCTTAATCAAAACCCTAATCAGAGTAGGGTACTATTGGCCTAAGATGGAAGAAGACGCTGAAAATTTTGTAGCTAAATGCGATAAATGTCAGCAATATGCTAACAATATGCATCGGCCCGCAAAATTACTACACCCGGTTGTATCACCTTGGCCATTTATGAAATAGGGAATGGATATAGTAGGACCTCTACCCCCAGCCAGAGGAAAGGTACGATTTTTACTTGTATTAACAGATTATTTCTCAAAATGGGTAGAGGCAGATGCTTTTAAACAGGTGCGAGAAAAAGAAGTGAAAAGTTTCATATGGCGAAACATCATATGCCGTTTTGGTGTACCAAAGGAAATTGTATGTGACAATGGCCCACAATTCATAGGCTCTCAAATCACAGAATTCTTCCAAAGCTGGAAAATCAAATGAATCACTTCTTCACCATATCATCACGTGGCTAACGGGCAAGATGAGTCAACAAATAAAATCATTTTTAACAATCTGAAGAAACGATTGGAAAAAGCTAAAGGAAATTGGCCTGAAGAACTACCGGCAGTATTATGGGCTTATAGAACTACTGCAAAGATAGCCACGGGAGAAGCCCTATTCGTGCTTGTTTACGGCTCAGAAGCTCTAATACCAGTGGAAATTGGTGAACCAAGCATGAGATTCACAACAGCAACAGAAGAAACAAACAATGACGAGTTGAGAACAAATCTGGATTTACTCGAGCAAAGGAGAGAAGCTGCTTTAATACGTATGGAAGCTCAAAAGAAAATCATAGAGCGATATTACAATAGAAAATCTTACCTCAGATATTTTAAAATTGGGGACTTTGTCCTTAAGAAAATTTTTCAATCAACAAAGGAGGCTGGAGCAGGAAAATTAAATTCAAATTGGGAAGGACCCTACAAAGTGCATGGTATTGCTGGAAAAGGTGCTTATGAGCTGGAAACTATGGATGGCAGAAGTTTACCAACAAGTTGGAATGTTGTTCACTTGAAGAAAAATTGCTTCTAAGGAAAAGGAATACCCACGGTCAGGTATCATTACGTTCAATTTTATATAGAACAGTTAAAATTATACTAACCATTTTAGATGATAGGAAAAAAGTTAACCCACAATCAAATGATGATATTAGACCTGAATAGACACGAGGAAAAAACTGAATTCCCGGTCTAGAGTTACAACTTTTTGATGGACGTTTCAAAGGGTTAAGCAGTCATCATCTAAACTATATACCTTCAAGTCCCGTATGTTTTTCCTTTTCAGGAAAAGGACCACAAGAAAGGAATAGTCAAGTGCTCGAGATTTCATTCTTCAAAGCTCAAACACTTGGGGGACCATACAATATGTGTATTGGTAAAAAAGAGTTTCACACGTAAGCCAGCTTTTGACAACTCAACCAGTCATGTGGACACATGAAAACGCGAAAACTGGATGTGATTCTTTGAAGAGGTACGGTACAAAGAGGCACGGTTCAGTAAACCCACGAACTTATCATCCACGAGAAACTCAAATTGATCAAAACGGGAGAGAGGTATGGTCAGAATGAATCTAGACAAAGCTACGGGCAGATTCAAGTACCCACAATTGATTACTCAAACGTTACGTAACTGAACCCCAATTACCGTTATCCTTTGTAAACGCCTGATTAATGTCATAAATAGTCATTAATGAGTAACCATAGCAAGAGTCATACGTTATAAGAATCTCCTATATAAGGGAGGGGAATACAACTTGTAAAGGCATCTGATTCTCGAATACAATCAACTTCGATTTTCTATATTTCTGCAATATTGTCTATTATTCATTTTTCTCCATTACCTTGATTATCAATAACCCGTACCCATCTTAAAATATAAGCTTTAGTCAAAGGGTCTAATTCAATGGTTAAACAAACTGGTTCCGTTACCAGGAAACTGATAATCTTCGTTTACTTTTCAAGTGATATCCTCTGAATTATGTCAAACTCCAACGACAACAACCAGCAAAGGAGTGGAACCCCAGTTCCATCGGCTTCAGGAACCCCACGTGGTTCGAGGGAACAATCCCCAGAAAGATACAATAACAACAATAGTGATAATGATCAAACTGTGGAACAAGATAATGTAAAGCAAATGATTGCGTAGTATGTGAGCCAAGCTTTGCAAGAATTTGCGAGAGGATTACTGGCAGCGTTACCTACACCGCTGACGCCACCCCCCAATAACACCATCACCATGGAAAATCCTCAATCTGGTTTGGCTAACTCAAGAAGAGGAGATACTCCTAATGAATCTCTCGAAACGAGACCAGGTATAACTAACAACTCAGAATTATAAAATTTACTGCTAACCATGCAGAAACAGATTGAAGGAGCAGAACGATCGCATCGAACAAATTCCTGGAGTACCACCTATCATCAAATGCATCGATTTAGATAGATATTCTCAACAACCTTGGAAGCCAAGTGCGGCACCCTTGCCTATACCCAAGAAGTTTAAAATGCCTGACGTTCCCAAATATGATGGAACAACTGACCCACGCGACCATGTGACTGCTTTCACTACTGGGGTAAAAGGCAACGACTTAACGAAACAAGAGATTTAATCAGTCCTTGTCAAAAAATTTGGGGAAACACTTACCAAAGGGCCCCTAACCTGGTATTCTCTTCTCCCTGAAAATTCTATTGACTCTTTTGTTGAGCTTGCAGATTCGTTTATGAAAGCACATTCTGGTGCACAAAAATTTAAGAAGAGAATGGAAAACATATTCAAAATAAAACAAGGAGATACGGAACTACTCTATGAGTTTGTAGACAGGTTTCAATAAGAAAGAATGCAGTTACCCAGGGTGCCTGATAATTGGGCAGCCATGGCATTTGCAAGCAACCTGAACGATAAAAGCTCAGAAGCCACGAGATGACTTAAGGAGAGTCTACGAGAATTCCCCGCTACAACATGGAATGATGTATATAACAGGTACAATACTAAACTCAGAATAGAAGAAGATATCATTGCTCGTTCGAGAGATGAAGATCATTCCAGATCCAGACGTCCTGAATCAGATAGAAGATCAGGTAAAAACCTGTATGATCCTTACTTAGGACCCTTGGGACGCGATATCCGCCCCAGGTTCAAAAAGACTAGGTCGGACTATAGACCAGTCTCATCCTTATCTAGATCCAGAAAACACCGAGATGAACGACCTAGAGGTAGTACTCAAATTGGGGATCACACCTTTAATGTAAGTACTACTGAACTTGTCTCAATATTGAGGAACATGGTAGACAAGGTTAAGTGGCCCAAAGAGATGCGGTCAAATCCAAGTAGAAGAAACCCAGATCACTGGTGTGAATTTCACAACGATCATGGGCACAAAACTGCGGATTGCAGATTTTTACAAGGTGAAGTAGAAAATTTGTTAAAACAGGGCTATTTAACAGAATTGTTTGATAATAAAGGTAAACAGGCATATATGAGGAACATGCAGGAGNGAGTGGTTTGCAAAACAACCACAAAGTTCACAATTACACATGGGAAACGGGCTCGTGGAGAAGACAATATAACCTTCAATGATGCAGATATCAGCGGATTAATGCTTCCGCACAACGATGCTCTGGTAGTATATTTGCTTATTCATGACACTAACATAAGAGTGTTGATTAATCCAGGAAGTTTAGTCCATATCATTTTGCTAAGAGTCGTGGAAGAAATGCTACTGGGGAATCAAGTAATCCAAAAAGCACGAGCCATATCAGGGTTTGATAACTCTACCGTTATAACAAAAGGAGACATTGAGCTTAGCACTTATGCTGAGGGGGTGATCAAAAGTGCCAGGTTCCAAGTCATAGATACTGACATGGCTTATAACGTGATCATTGGAAGGCCGTGGATCCACAACATGAAAGCGATACCCTCCATGTTGCATCAGGTAATTAAATTCCCCTCTGAATGGGGATTCAACAAATCAAAGGCGATCAGCAGACCGCAAGAAATATAAACTATGTGGTACACTATAACAAGAAAATAGAGGTGGAAGAATTACGAGATAAGAAAATCTCCCAAGCAGGTAACACCGCCCAAACGGGCATGGAAGAAATTACTACCCAAATAGGTACGAGAGGTATTATTGCTGAAACAGGTACGAAAGAAAATACTTACGAGAAGGAGAGTCAAGAAGGTGTACTATACCACATAGATGCAGATTCCAGACCGGACGTCATTTGTGAACCGGAGGAAGATGAGCACATCAAAACAACTACGGAGGAGCTCGAAGTTGTTCCGTTATCTGAACAAAAGCCTGAGCAGAAAGTGTATATAGGCATGAGGCTAGGCCCCGCTCGAAGAGGTAAGTTAATTAATTATTTAAAGGCTAACGCAGACTTCTTTGTGTGGTCCCACTCAAATATGACAGGCATCCCCCCAGAAGTGATGACTCATAAACTAAATGAAGATCTATCCTTCGTACATGTTAAGCAGAATAAAAGAAAGCAAGGACCATCCAAGAACCAAGTGATCGACTAAAAGGTACAAAAACTCTTGAAGATTGGTTCGATACGAGAGGTAACGTACCCTAACTGGTTAGCAAACACCATGGTAGTACCTAAAAAGAATGGCAAGTGGAGAGTATGGCGTAGATTATACTGACTTAAATAAAGCATGCCCCAAATATTCATTCCCATTACCACATATAGATCAAATGATTAATGCCACAACAGGTCATGAATTATTAAGCTTCTTAGATGCATATTCTAGTTATAATTAGATTAAAATGAATCCCTCAGATGAGGAAAAAACTTCCTTCATTACAAACAGGGGTACTTACTGTTATAAAGTTATGCCTTTTGGCTTAAAAAA
>ML401319.1:24623-35284 GCA_005239525.1 Nicotiana knightiana | reverse complement strand
ATATATATATATATATATATATATTATAGTAGTTTCACCACCATCTAGATATAATCGGTGGGCATGACCCTATTGGGGAACCTCAGATCAGATGGTAAGTTATAATATACTGAGCCTACTATGGTCGAGCGCCTATGATCGAGCCCAGAATGCCCGAGATACATATCCTAGTATGGCCGAGCGCCTATGAGTGAGCCTACTACGGCATAGCAGTTATACATATCGAGCCTTATAAGGCCGGACATCTATTTTACTTACTATATTGAGATAGTTGAGTCAGTATCAGTAGGTAACCATATCTTCAGATTATCTTTGACTCCTAGTTACTTTCAGTTATTATATTATCAGTTCAGTTTCAGCTTTCAGCTATTTTGTTGCCTTACATACTCGGTACATTATTTCGTACTGACGTCCCTTTTCTGGGGGACACTGCATTTCATGCATGCACTTCCTGATTGATAGTTGGACAGACCCTCCTAGCAGACAGAGTCAAACATCAGCTTGGTTGGTAAGCTCCACTTCCTCGGAGTTACCAGGTCTCTTGACTTTGGAGTCCATTTTATATATACAGTTTTGATGGGTAGGTCGAGGCCCTATCCTGACCATAGTACATTTCAATTATCTCTAGAGGCTTGTCGAGTCTTGTATATTTTGTATAGCAGTAGATGTTCATGACGGCATCGTGAACCTGCACAATTATATATATATATATATATATATCAATTTTGGGTATGTTTACCCCTCAGATGATAGAGGCGTTATTTTCAGATGATTCAGAATATGGCCTCATCGGCCTAAGTTGAGGGTTACTCCTCCAGAGTTCATAGTTACAGAGTGGTACGCTCGGGTCGAGTATGGCACCGGGTGCCGGCCACGCTTCTTCAGGTTTGGGGCGTGATAATCCGAGCCCTCGGGGATCCAAACCAAACATCCACACAAGTCTAACAACATCATACGAACTTGCTCGCGCGATCAAAACAAAAAAAATAACATCTAGAACTTCGAATTGGACACCAAAACGATACAAAATTTTGTAGACAAGTTCTAAATAGCATAATGGACCTATTCCTAGTACCAAAACCAAAATATGGACCCGATCACCAAAATTCAACCAACAGTCAAACTTCTAAACTTCAAATTGTTAATTTTTGGCTAAACAACACAAACCAACCTAAAGACTTCTGAATTCGATTTCGGGCATACGCCCAACTCCAAGATCACGATACGAAGTTATCAGAGCCATCAAAACACCGTTCCGGGGCCATTTTCACAATAGTAAAAGTTTAGTTAACATTACTAACTTAAGATTTTAAGTCAAGAACCAAAATGTCGAAATCTACCCGGAATCTTCCTGGACCGAAACCAATCAATCCCGTAAGTCATAAAAACATAAACACACATGTGTGAAGCATCAAAAGGGGAGACGGGGTGCAATTACACAAAATGACCGGATGGGTCATTACATTCTCCCCCTCTTAAAACTAACATTCATCCTTAAATGTGCATAAAGACATACCTGAAGTGATGAAAAGGTGAGGATAACGACTACTCATGTCGTGCTCGGTCTCCCAGCTCTTCTCCTCAACCGGATGACCCCTCCATTGAACCTTCACTGAAGCAATGTCCTTTGATCTCAACTTCTGGACCTATCTATCCAAAATAGCCACCAGCTCCTCAATATAAGTCAAATCCTTGTCCAATTGGACTGAGTTGATGTCTAAAACATGAGAAGGATCACCATAATATTTTCGGAGTATAGAACCATGGAACACAGGGTGAACTAAAAATAAGCTAGGTGGAAATGCAAGCTTGTAGGACACCTCACCAACTCTCTCAATGATCGATATACTTGGGGCTCAACTTGCCCTTCTTCTCGAACCTCATCACACCATTCATGCCTCGAGAAAACCCCTCTCTTCAAACATGAATGCAACATCATGAACCTTCTGGTCCGCATAACTCTTCTGCCTAGACTGTTCGTTCGGACCATTAAATAGTTGTACCGGTTGTATTTCATTGTAATAAATATACATGTACCATGTTAGGATTCTCCCTCCTATATAAAGGGGACCCTTGTCATTTTGTAACATATATGATATTCAATACAAGAACAAGAACATTCTCTGCTCTCTAACTCAGACATTCTCTACAATTGTTCCATTGATTTATTGCTTTCAATTCATCGTGTTCATTGATTGTTCTTCACTTATGCTCATTGTTGATCATAAAGAGGCCATCTTCGAGGCCCTCAATACTATTATATCTTCATTGACTGCCCTATGTCGAGCACTCAAGTTTGACCTCGAGGTCCTGTTTTGACCAGCTCGAGACCCTGTCTCTCAATAGCTCGGTCGGCATATCACTACTTTCCTTTGTTATTATCACACTTTCCTTACTTATATTTAGCATTTATTTCCTAACAACTAGTATTAAAATAGATCACATATTTTTAGAACCACAAAATAAATTTTAATTGTAATTACCATTTTCGCTATATTGTGGGGCTAAAAATAATAGTGATTGTTTTAGTGATGGTTTTCTAAACACACAAGTTATTCTTTACACTTTTTCTTGTCCAAAAAATCTTCAATTTCAGGTCAGAAAATGTCTAACTCAGTGAATGCACATGAAAACAACGATCCTGAGGATCATGGAGAGAACGGTGCAGCTGCTTCAGGCGTCAGTGTACCACGGTAAAACCCTGAAGGGGCACCAGTACAAATCCCCATTGATGAAGGCGCACGCAACACTCAACATGTCGATGTAAGCTCTCATACAGACGGAAGTGTGCGCGAAGGAGACCAACTTGAAGCAAAGAGATTATGTCAGGCCCCAAAACTGAGGGACGAGACCGGCACCTAATCGGATGAACCCGGTCAAGCGGACCTGGATTGCCTTTCCTACCCAACGCATTACCCGTGTTCATAATATACAATATTCCATAGGAAGTAGCAAATTAAAAATTGAGCATGGATTTGCAACTTAAGTTCATTTCTTCTTTAACCTTTTAGCAGTTGATAATCCCAAAACCATACAATTTACATACAACATTTCCAATGCGATCCACGATCACGAGTGAATACAGCTGCCGCCCAAAATATACATATATACAACCCACCTCGTGTCTACGGAGCCTCTAAGAGTACTAGGAGTTTTTAGACTTGCCGGTAATAAGACCCCGACTATACCTTTTACAACATAAGCAAAAGAGAATTATATAGTCAACACACGGCCCCAAGAGGGAATGGGGCTCACCAGAACTGCCGAAGAGATGAAGAGGAGGCAGCACTAACGGCGGACCGAGCTACCTGCTATAGAACCACCTACATCCATATAAAATGTAGCGCCCCCGGCAAAAGGGACGTTAGTACCGTGGAATAGTACTAGTATGTATGAACAAGCTTTACTCTAGGTAAAATCAAAAAATACACAGATAGGAGGCAGCCAAAGAAACCAGACAATTACTGCATAGAGATACAGAAAACACGAATGAGAGTTCCACAGTTTCTTATTTCAATCGTTCTCCTGTTGCGACGCGCAACCCGATCCCACCTTACAATCATATTACATCCTTATTACTTCTGTTGCAGCGTGCAACCTGATCCCATCTTACAATGACAGTACACCCGTATTACTTCTGTTGCAGCGTGCAACCCGATCCCACATTACAATCATGTTGCGGCGTGCAACCCGATCCCACCTTACAATTCTGTTGCGGCGTGCAACCCGATCCCACCTTATAATTCTGTTGCGGTGTGCAAACCGATCCCACCGTACAATCACACTTGATAGAAACATCAATCAATCAATTCAATCACAAGGATTTTCATCATCAAGTATATACGTTCGTAACAACCAAGTAATCATGTGAAATCAAGGCCGTAGTAATCTTTACCAAACAGTGAGTCATATACGGCATACCATCAACATGTAGTTCAATTAGATAAATCCACATTTCCTTTCCATTACTTGCTACCCGGCATTTAGCACTTGGACACATACAACAATTTGATTCGTTATCATTTCTATCATTTCGCATCACATCCTCTCATACTGATGTATTCAACATTTAACGAGCATTACACATGATAGAACAAGCACAAAGAATTACCTTTTCACAATATCATATAGCATGGTGGCATGGTAATTAACTAGGACAATCAGAGAACAGAATCTTACGCCTCAACACATTAGAACAATCGATTCACATATGCATAAGCCAGAAACTCATATTGAATGCTCGGCCACCAACAAGGTGACTCTACGAAGATTAAAGTTAGTCATACATACCTCGAGTCGAAATTCCCCTTAATATCTATTCTCAAATCAACGTACCTTCTAACGCCTTCAATCTAATTTACAATGTGACACATTCAAACTTAGAGTTAGGAACCTTGAACTCATTTGGGCATTTTATCAAACATTGTGTGATCCTTTAGATTAGCTAGCCCATTTTTAGTGAAAGATTGCCCTAGCCTACTTCCCGTTGCTAGATTATAGAAAATTATTCACATGCATGCAAGGTTTTAGCTTTTATCTTCAAGAACCAATTCATATGTGTTCCATTTTTTTTTTTAAACCAAAACCTAAGAATTTGGGGAAATAGGGTGAAGACTTACCTCTTACGGTAAAGAAGATGACGACTACTCAATTAATTCCAGGCCTGAGTAGAGATGGAGGACCAATTTGGGGAAGATGGGGACTTCACTCACTAGAACCCACTCTCACTTCTCTCTATATTAATCAGATAGCCTTTAAAAATGAAGGGGAGGGGTGTTTTATATAGCTGGGGTCGGATTTTAAAATTAGAAATTAGAAGCCCTGAAGCAGGTATGCGGTCAGGAATGCGATCGCATTCCTGTTATGCGATCCGCATACATGTCGCATAAGTGGCCTTCAGTTGGGCCAAAAAGAGAAGCAGACTGCCCAGGTATGCGACCATTATGCGGTCCGCATACCTGTTATGCAATCGCATAGTGCGTCGCATAACTCCCTCCGCAAAAATCAAGGTGCAAGAATGCGACAAATATGTGGCCCGCATTCGTAAAATGCGATCGCATTCTAGGCCGCATAACTGTCCTCAAAATGGACAGCAAACTTTCCAAGTATGTGACTACTATGCGGTCCGCATACCTGATCTGCAATCGCATAGTGGACCGCAGACCTGCGCAAATCTGGAAAATTTTATCTTTTAAGTCCCGGGGGTACTTTTTAATTCACAAGGGTCCGTTTTAAGAATTTCTACAGTTATAACCACATGGGGACCCATTCGGGCATTGTTTTAAGGCTTGAAATTTTACGGGTCTTTACAGATCCCCTGCTCAAAAGGAAAGAGAAGTTAGCCTTCATGTCATTTTTGAGATGTTGCAAGCACAACAAGTGGCTATGCTCAGCTACAAAACCATCGAAAAACTCCAAGCACAGCACCACCGGAAACGGCTCCTGGAGTTGAATAGGCACCAGAAAAGCCGAGAAATAATGGGTCAGCAGCCAACCCCGCTATTATGAAGATGCTCAAGAACCTCACAAAGAGGATTGAAGCAGGTGAAAAGAAGATAGAAGCTAACGAAAAAAAGGTGGAGACCTATAACTCGAGGGTCGATCAGATCTCAGGCGCACCCCCGATTATGAAGGGTGTAGATTCAAAGAAGTTCGTGTAAAAGCCATTCCCAAAAAGTGCGGCTCTGAAGCCCATCCCGAATAAATTCAAAATGCCCGATCTCCCGAAGTACAATGGGACCTCGGACCCCAATAAGCACATTACTGCTTACACTTGTGCTGTGAAAGGGAACGACTTGAAAGATGACGAGATTGAATCCATCTTGTTGAAAACATTTGGAGAAATGCTGTCAAAAGGGGCCATGATGTGGTGCCATAACCTACCCCCGAAATCAATAGATTTGTTTGCCATGATGGCAGACTATTTTGTGAGGGCGCATGCTGGTGCCATCAAGGTCGCTACAAGGAAATCTGACGTCTTCAAAATCAAACAAAGAGAGAATGAGATGTTAAGGGAGTTAGTATCCCGCTTCCAATTGGAACGAATGGAATTAACATCAGTATCCGATGATTGGTTAGTGCGGGCCTTCACTAAGGGCTTGAACGAGCGAAGCTCGATATCTTCGAAGCAACTGAAGGAAAACTTAATCAAATATCCCTCCGTAATTTGCAAATATGTACACAACAGGTATCAATCAAAGATCATAGTCGAGGATGACCAACTGGAAGCCCTCTCGAGCTCGGTGTATCCTAGCAGGCTCTTAGCAAAGGAATCAAGGACCGTAGAAATAGAGTCGAGACCAAATAAGATAAAGGTATCAACCATACGTTGAGGATCGAAGAAATGCTCCTAGGCACAATATACCTCGCAGCAACTGAAGGACAGATCGAGGTCAAGGTCCCCAGGGACTCATAAATAGCGCCAGGTTCGACAGGCACATAGTGCCGATAGAGTCACCTCGGTTATCTGAGTACAACTTCAACATTGATGTTTCAGACATCGTATTGGCCACAACACGTCATCCATATGATTATTAGAGGAGTCGACGTCCTTCGGGGACCCATTTTCAAGCAAAAAAAAGTATGCATCACAAGGGAAAAGCAAACTCGTAGACTATCATCGGCAGTCGGCTCATCAAGCCATTGAGGGTCTCAACAGGAGAATGATATATCGGACTAAACGGTCGAATGAATCGTGTCCACATAGAATAATCGAACTCTCGATGGCGAAAACATGTATGCTTGTACCAAGTAATCGAAGGAGTATCTTTATCACCAAAACACTCCATGCTTCGAAGAAGTTTACTATTTGTACAAAAATCGGCTCCACGGCCAGAAACTCGCGGACACTCAGAGACTATCGGCAGTCGGCTCATCAAGCCATTGAAAACTAGAAGCCGTGAGACCCCAATCGACCAACTTCGAGCTCGTAAGACCTCAAGCAAGGCATTTACAAATCTTTAAGACCTCAATGAGGCATGTTCAAATTTATAAGCCCTCAATGAGGTAACATCGAAAACTTGAAGCCGTAAGACCTCAGGGCCGGCAACTTCGAGCTCATAAGATCTCAATGAGACAACACCAAATCTGTAAGACCTCAAGAAAGGCATGTACAAATCTGTAAGACCTCAAGCAAGGCATGTACAAATCTGTAAGACCTCGAGCAAAACATGTACGATTCTGTAAGACCCTTAAAAAGGGGCATGACCCCAATATTAAAGCCAAGGCTATATATTAGAACTTGTAAGACCCCTAAAAAATCATACCCTCAATACGGACACCGAGGTTACCTCACTCGGGGGCTAAAAGTCTACGGCCAAACATAAAGAATACGGTCATAAGGCTTCGGCCAACTAACGCGACTCGGATATGTCCGACCATCGCCATAAAATCTCAGGCCTTCAAATACTTCGAAAACACTTCGAAAAGAACCGGTTAATCAGGATACCCTTGGCACAATCAAAAGAGCTTCGATCATATCAGCTCCAAATAATGAAAAGGCTTCGAAACAATCAGCCTTCGAGCAAAACCTCCCGAGGTGCTCATATATCATCACACATCGGCTCATAATCGAGGTTCTTATCGAGCCGTCGAAGAGTTGGATGAACACAAAAACTTCAAAAAAGTCTTTAGCGAGGGAAACTATAGCCATATTAAAGGTCGTACCGACCGAATGCGTAAGAGCCTAAGCACCAGTCATATTAAAGGTCGTACCGACCCAATGCTTAAGAGCCTAAGCGCCAGCCACATTAAAGGTCGTACCGACCCAATGCGTAGGAACATAAGCGCAGCCATATTAAAGGTCGTACCGACCCAATGCATAAGAGTCTAAGCGCCAGCCATATTAAAGGTCGTACCGACCTAATGCGTAAGAGCCTACGCGCCAGCCTAAAGAGCCTCAGGGCCGATTTATAAAACCTAAGGGTCGATGAGCTCTAGTCAAAACCTGACTCGAAGACTGAGCCCTAAACGGTTAACTAAAAAAGCGCCTAAGGGCCAACGCGTAAGAGCCTACAAGCCAGCCTTTAGCGCTTAAGGGCCAATGCATAAGAGCCTACGGGCCAGCCTAAAAAGCCTCAAGGCCAATTTATAAACCTAAGGGTTTTTTACCTCGAAGTCCAATTCATCGGGCTAATTATTGACAAGCATCGAAATTCAAAACAAAAAAAACAGACACAAGCAAATGGAAATTCGTGTAAAGGGAAAACTGAAAGGTCTCTTTTTATATATGTATTGCAAGGATACATTTACAATTCTCTCACTGAGAGCCCTATACAAAGAAACAAAAAGAGAAGAAACCTATTCTACTCTCGGGGACTTGACCTTTCTTCCCCTCGGGGACTATGGCCTTGTCATCCCTTCGGCCTCGAAGGCCTTCAAACATCAGTTCTGGCTTCAGTAGAAATGAAGAATTTGGCGTCGATCTCATCTGCCTTGGCTCGCTTTATCTCCTCTGAGAGATCGAAACCCTTGGCATGAATCTCTTCGAGGGTCTCCCTCCAAGATTTGCATCGGGCGTAGTCATTGCTCCTTCTCTCTCTATCGAAGGCCCCTTCAACTCTGCCCGAGCTTTAGCAGCATATTTTAAGTAAATCAATACCTTCTTATCGGCCTTTATTCAGAGCCCTTTGGCTTCGACTTGAGCATCCACTACCTCGCCCTTCATCTTCAAAAGATCTGTTTCGAGCTCAGCGATTCTGCTTGTTTGGACCGAGTTGCTTTCTCGGGCATTCTGAAGCTGTATCTCGAGAGCGGAAGCCTTAGCCAAAGCATTCTTTTCGGCCGTAATGTGAGCATCTATCTGGGCCCTCAAAGCATTGCATTCAGAATTAATCTGGCCGACTTCGCCCGAGAGGTGTTCAAGCGCTTCCGTCTTTCTCTACAACTGAAATATCAAACATTAGCTCTTGAAGATGGGAAAAGAGACATGTACCCCCCTCAAAATAAGGATTACCTATTTCTCGAGATTGCCTTCATAATCTCGGCTTTGATTTATCTCTGATCCAAGATATGTCAACTCTCTTGTCTTCTTATCACAAAGAATCCTGGAGATTTCACCTTGCCCGAGGATTTCCGCAACCTGGCTTCGCAGCGGAGCAGCTCGGACTTAAGCTTGTCAAAGGCCTGTGAAAAAGAAGCTTCATTTAGAAAATGAAAACGCGGAGCTAAGAAAACCACAAAGATTACCGAAGCTCACCACAGAACAGAGCTGCTGAGCCACCTCGAACGTCGAGCGTGCATTTACTGGCTTGGTCTCATCGGCCCCAGTTAAACCACCCTAAAAGGGGACGTGATCGCTCGAGGCTCCACTTGATTTAGGCGGCCCCTGGTCCTGAACATCCCTCGAAGTACCTTCTACGGGACAAGAAGATGGTGGCAGAAGATCTTTATCCCTCGAAGTACCTTCGACGGGAGAAGAAGATATCGGCAGAAGATCATTATCCCTCGAAGTAGCTTCGATGGGGGAAGAAGATGCTGTCAAAGGGACTAGGAATGCACTGCTCGATACTAGGAGGAGTATTTGATTTTCCCTTAGACGGGTGTGATGAATAAGTGGCTCCCTATTTTTGAGGTACTGTTTTGGAGGTTTTTGCCAAAGTTTCAAAGAAAGAAGATGAATGTAGAAAGCTATGAGCTAAGTTTTGAAAATCTAAAGATGTTGTAAAAGCATGAAAGGAAAATAATTGAAGTATTTACATAAGCCTTTTGGGCATGTTTGAGAAGCGGGCAGGTCGAACCAATAGCAGTTCATGGGTTTCTCGAGAATCATGCTGACAGCGACATCTGCGCAGCCTTTATGTCATGTCATTTAATGTTCTGACGAGGCTGACGTCATAATGGGAGTATCGAAGAGGCAAGA
Organism: Nicotiana knightiana; assembly: GCA_005239525.1. Taxonomy (NCBI): domain Eukaryota; kingdom Viridiplantae; phylum Streptophyta; class Magnoliopsida; order Solanales; family Solanaceae; genus Nicotiana; species Nicotiana knightiana. Next base: position 25,425 of record ML401319.1, on the reverse strand, counting down.
ATTCAAGACCGTTTCTTATCTTTTCATTCTAAGAAACGCGGGGACTATCTGTATATGGCTAAAATCGGAGAGTCTGATTTTATGATCATTATGGAATTCCGTAGCCCGTCTTTAGAGGGCTCGAGGCACAGTTCGAGGTTCGACATCGAGGAAGAATATCGAGCATCCCCCACGCTCGACCTCGGAGAGGCATAAATTGGAGACCGTCATGAGAAGGCGGGAAATTCCCAAGGGCACATGGTTATAGCTGACAACGCCTGCAAAGATAGTACAAGTCCGTATCGGACCATTAAATAGTTGTACCAGCAGTATTTCGTTGTAATCAATATACATGTACCATGTTGGGATTCCCCCTCCTATATAAAGGAGACCTTTGTCATTTTGTAACATATATGATATTCAATATTAGAACAAGAACATTCTCTACTCTCTAACTCAAACATTCTCTATAATTGTTCAATTGATTTATTGCTTTCAATTCATCGTGTTTATTGATTGTTATTCACTTATTACTCATTGTTGATCATAAAGAGGTCATCTTCGAGGCCCTCAATACTATTATANTCAAGTGACTCTTACTTTTCAACACAGTGCACCTTTCTCCTTATTTCAAGTATTCCCCTCAAAAACCAACCTACCACCCCACACTTTAATTTTTCCATATTTCATAACATTTCTAGTGCTTATAAGGGGTGACAAGGTTCAAATGTAAGATCGATTCAAACAAAGGGGATATGACTTGTAATGTGGTTGCCAAAGAAACAGGATTATAGGCTCAACGGGGTTAACTACGATACATAAT
>ML401319.1:0-19573 GCA_005239525.1 Nicotiana knightiana | reverse complement strand
GCTATCTAGCAGGAACTGGGTCAGGAAATTCGGGAAAGGGATTCGATCAATTTTATTGTTTTTACGCACCAACCCTATTTGGTAGCGAATCAGGTGGCCCACATTCACTTGCTGCCCAGTCATTAAGAAGTAGAGCACACAAATCCTCTCTCGGTTGATTAAGGTGTCATGGGTGTATGATAGTAGCCGTGCATTAATCAGTTTTAGCCATACCTGTGTTTCAGCCTTCATCTTCTTCTTGGGAAATCTTTTATGTCGATTAGTGCATCTATCCCGAATCCAGGAAGCCTTGGAATCAACCCCACAAAGTGTATGCCTCACTTCCCTATAGTTAGGATGGCAGATAAATTGCTCTACAGGATCCACCGGAACATTTGGTGCACCTAAGAAATCACATATGGCCTTGGCCGAAAAATTCACCAATTGCCCACGAATTGGCACCAATTCTTCCTTGTCCTTCGGGTCAAACCCGGCATAGAATTCCCAGACTAAATTGAGGTTGATGTTGCCATGTTGTTTGAACNTAGTAAATTGGGTGCATTACCTTATCTTTTCGCTGGCCCAACACGGCTCCTACAGCATAGTCACTTGCGTCACACATGAGTTCAAATGATTTCTCCCAGTCGGGGGCAACTATAATCGATGCAGTGACTAGCTGCTTCTTTAGCTTCTCAAACGATACCCTACAATCATCAGAAAACACAAATGGGTTATCTTTTTCGAGTAACTTACAGAGCGGGTTGGCGATTTTGGAGAAATCCTTGATGAATCGGCGGTAGAATCCGGCATGTCCAAGGAAGCTACGAATAGCTTTGACTGACGTGGGTGGAGGGAGTTTTTCAATCACTTCTACCTTAGCTTTATCCACTTGAATACCTTTACTTGAGACCAAATGTCCCAAGACAATTCCTTCTTGTACCATGAAGTGGCACTCTCCCAATTCAGCAANCCATAATATCCTCCACCATGTCTGTGAAAATGGCCATCATGCACCGTTGGAATGTGGCAGGTGCATTGCAGAGGCCAAATGGCATTCTTCTGAAAGCAAATATCCCATATGGGCATGTGAAGGAGGTCTTTTCTCTATCCTCTGGGGCAACAGAAATCTGGTTGTACCCCGAATACCTGTCAAGGAAACAGAAGTGAGATTTTCCTGCTAACCGGTTGAGCATCTGATCAATGAAGGGAAGTGGGAAATGGTCTTTGCGGGTGGCAAGGTTTAGCTTTCTATAATCCATGCATATTCTCCAACCCGTAATAGTTCTAGTGGATAGCAGCTCATTTTTATCATTTCTTACGACTGTCATACCCCCATTCTTTGGTACACACTGCACTGGACTAACCCATCTGCTGTCGGAGATCGGGAAAATGATTCCCGCATCTAACCACTTTATCACTTCTTTCTTTACCACTTCCTTCATATTTGGGTTTAACCGTCTTTGGTGTTCCCTAGACGGTTTGTGCCCCTCTTCTAAGAGAATTTTATGCATGCAATAAGCTGGGCTGATCCCTTTGATGTCTGCCATCGTCCAGCCAATGGCAGTCTTGCATTCAGAAAGTACCTGTAATAGTTGTTGTTCCTGCACATCTAACAACCCAGATGATATAATAACCGGTAATGTAGAGTTAGGTCCAAGAAATGCATACCTGAGGTGTGCTGGTAAAGGCTTCAGCTCTAACTTGGGTGGTACTTCAACTGAGGGCTTGGCTGGTGGGTTCTCTCTCTTTTCCAAGTGTAATGGTTCAATTTCAAGAACCCGCGACCATGTCCCTTTTCCTTCCAATGCTAATACCCATTCTGCTAATTCCTCACCGTTCATATCATCTAAGTTCATCAAACATGCAGCCAAAGGATCCCCAACAGTTAAGGCTGCATCATCTTCTTCCAGTATCACGTTCACGGCCTCAATAAGAGAGCAATTATCGAACTCACTTGGTCGCCCCATAGACTTCTGCACATTGAATGTGATTTCTTCATTATTGAGCCTCATCTTAAGCTTACCAGTCTCACAATCGATGAGTGCTCTGCCTGTGGCTAAAAATGGCCTTCCCAAGATTATGGGAATTTCCTCATCTACTCGACAGTCTAGGATCACAAAGTCAGCAGGGAATACAATTTTCCCACTTGCACTAACACATCGTCTAGAATACTTGACGGTCTCTTTACCGTCCTATCAGCAAGTTGCAGCAGCATGGAAGTAGGCCTGGCTCTACCAATCCCCAGTCTTTTGTATATAGCCAGTGGCATTAGATTAATGCTGGCTCCCAAGTCACATAGGGCTTTGGCAAAAGAGACGTTGCCAATAGTACAAGGAATTGTAAAACTCCCTGGGTCAGCCAACTTTTCAGCAATAGGACGTGTCACCACTGCACTACAAGTCTAAGTAAGAGTGACAGTAGCCAGGTCTTGGAAATCAAATTTTCTGGACATTAAGTACTTCATCATTTTAGCATACCCAGGCATTTCCTTCAATGCATCTATCAATGGAATATTTACCTGTATCTGTTTTAGCATGTCCAAGAATTTCTTATACTGCTCATCCTTCTGATATTTTGCTAGCCTTTGGGGGAATGGAGCTGGTGCTCTTTTCTTTTCTGTTATCTGTTCTTTTTCCTTTTCCACTACCACCTCAACTGCTGGCTCTGGGCTTTCCTCAAGTTCTTTCTCAGCTTCGCCTTGATTATTAACTTCACCTTCAGCTGGTTGTACTGTGCTCATACTCAATGGGGTAGAGTCATCAATTTCATTAGGTACCTGTACCAATGTGTTTGTCTGTCTACTTTCATGCCTCCTTTCTTGTTCTAGGTCCAGGTCTCTGCCATTGCGGAGGGTCACTGCCATTAATTGTTTTGGGCCCTGGTCCCTTGGATTCACCTGAGTATCAGCAGGTAAAGTTCCGTGAGGACGATTGTTAACTGCATTTGAAATCTGCCCCAACTGTACTTCAATATTTTTAATAGCTGCATCATGTGCATCTACTCTCTCACTGATTTTGGTATTTGACCCAATCACTTGCTGCATGATAGCTTCTAACCGTGAAAACCCATCTTCTTGTCTTCCCCCCTGTTGATGCTGAGGAGGGTAGTATGATTGTTGCTGATTTTGATGGTTATAACCGTACGATCTCTGATATGGTGATGCATTGCCTTGTGGTCTCATGACACCCATATTACCACTATTCTGCTGTTGGTGAGGAGGCCTATATGGTTGAACTTGTTGACCCCAGTTTTGCCCCCCTTGTCTCTGACGTTCATAATTTGTCACATAATTCATAATTTCTGGATGATGAGGGTTATCACATTCTGCATTCCAGTGGTTACCAAGTGGCTGATTAATGCATGATGTGCATAAGCCTCCATTGGTTGTGTCAACAATGTGTACCTGCTGTTTTTGCCCCGATTCTTCCACCTTCTTTGTAAGTATACTCATTTGTGTTATCAAGGTGGCCACGTTCTCTGCAATGGTATTAGATGGATCGAATGGCACTGAATGAACTACAGGAGTAATGGGTGCATTCCTTGTTGTCCATCCTGAATTCTGTGCCATTTTATCAAGTAGGATTTGACTCTCTCTCCACGTTTTGCTCAGGAATGCTCCACCAGCTGAAGCATCAACATTTGCTTTAACCGTATCTGCCAAACCCATATAGAAACGCTGCCCCAACATTTGATCTGGAATACCATGATGTGGACAGATAACTAACATACCCTTAAATCGCTCCCATGTCTCTTGTAAGGTTTCGGCTGGTTTCTGTCGGAAGCTTAAGATCTCATCGATTTGTTGGGCAGTCTTGTTAGGTGGGTGAAACTTGTTCACGAATTGCTTAACTAACTCCTCCCATGTGGTAATGGAATTTATGGGGAGTGAGTTTAGCCAAGTCTGGGCAGCACCAGTCACTGAGAATGGAAACAACAACAGTTTTATTGCCTCCTGAGTGACGTTTGGCTGCCTTTGAGTTTTGCAAATTGACAGGAAGTTCTTTAAATGTTGTTGGGGGTCTTCAATGTATGACCCTGAGAATAGCCCTTTGTCCTGCAATAAGTGCAGCATATTATTTGTTATCTGAAAAGACTCGGCCTGTATTTGAGGAACCAATATCGTCGTTCTCAGTTGTAGGTTGTGCCCAGTCATATAAAGGAGCCTCAGCGACTGGGTCTACCATATCATCCCCATGATTATTCCGGTTATGTGGATCTTCCATGTCGGTTTCAATTTGTTCAATTTGTGGTTGATGTTTTCTTTTTTGGTTGGTTCGGTTTATGGTCCTGAAAACTTTCTCGAGGTCTTATAAGGCTTCAATTACTTCACCAGTCCTCGATGAGTTTCTAGGCATGCACCTGCAACACGTTAGCAAACGTTAAACTTTCAATGTAAAAACGAAAATTTGAAGAAAATTGACTATATTTCAGAATTTTGTATTTCTTCCAACTCAATTGATAATACTGTTAATTCCCCGGCAACGGAGCCAAAATTTGATTACGCTCAACTATGTCTAATAAAAGACTAAGCGGGCGTTGCAAATATAATCCGGGGTATTATGCCCAGAGTCGATCCCACAGGGAATTTACGTATCAATCAAGTCTTTAGAATACGCAACTTTTACTCAATCAATTCTCTCAAGACTTTTTAATATAACTTGGTGATGTTTTACTAACTCTACTGACAATAATAATAACTAACAATTACTAACAATGTGTTGTAAACAATTATGATAAAGGTCTAAGGTTATGGTTTCCCCCGTCGGTGAACTTCCTTCTCGGATACTTCTTATAGTTTGATTAGTTGTCTCTATCAATCATGAACACTCTATCTACCATAAATCTCTCTCAAGTAATTATGATAATTTACTAGACGCACTCTCTCAAGTTACGCTAGCTAGATTGCATTACAGTTCACTTTAGATTGCACCCGAGGTATCGTTATCTCTAATCCAACCTCTAAACCCTCGGTTATGACTTTCGTCTATACTCCGGGAGTGATGTTGTTCAAACAACTACCTAACTATGCACTCTCTCTCGAGTAGATACATAATAAATAGGAACAGCTAATTAATGGCCTNCCCTAGATTAAAGAAGTTAGCTAGACATGTTCATAAGAATCAAACTCAAAATAACTTGCATACTTGAACTACAAAGTAACGAATAAAAGATGTAAAAATCAATGTTTTGTCACTTCAATGGTTTTCTCTCTTCGAATCCTTCGAATCCCCTTCAAGTTGTGTTTTCGGGGTCTATTTATATGTTTAGGACAAACCCTAAACGTGTAGGAGACTTCTATTCCAACCGGGAAACACTTAAACTCGTTAAAACTCGGAATTGACCGAAATAGGGGCCTGGCGTTTGGGCTCTAACGCCTGGATAACGCCAGGCTAAGGTTGGTGTTTGGACTCCAACGCCTGGATAACGCCAGGCTAAGGCTGGCGTTTGGACTCTAACGCCTGGCTAACGCCTGGCAGGGTCAGGCGTTTGTGCTCTGGCGCCTGGCTATAGCCCGGTGCACTCCTCCTCGCCTCCTGAGCGTATTTTCGATGTATTTGCATCCATTTAGCTCGGTTTCCATCTCCAATTCACCTACACATGAAATAGACTCTATTATGCACGTAAAAAGTGTATTTTTATCATTAACGCATATAAAATGTAGGGCATATAACATGTTAAATCATGAATTCTAGCCTCGCATCAATCTTCATTGACTGACCTATGTCGAGCACTCAAGTTCGACCTCGAGGCCCTGTTTTGACCAGCTCGAGACCCCGTCTCTCAATAGCTCGGTCTGTATATCACTATTTTCCTTTGATATTATCACACTTCCCTTACTTATATTTAGCATCTATTGCCTAACAACTAGTATTAAAATAGATCACATATTTTTAGAACCACAAAATCAAATTTAATTGTAATTACCATTTTCACGGTAAACAATTTCGTTGTTGGACTTCCACGGACTCAGTGGAGGTTTGATACAGTTTGGGTGATTGTGGATAGGTTGACCAAGTCAGCTCATTTCATTCCTGTGATGACTACCTATTCTTCCGAGCAGCTGGCTCAAATTTATATCCGTGAGATCATTAGGATTCATGGCGTACCGGTATCTATCATCTCTGACTGGGGTACGCAGTTTACATCACGGTTCTAGAGGGCCATACAGCATTAGTTGGGTACTCGAGTGGAGCTAAGCACAGGATTTCACCCTCAGACAGACGGACAGTCCGAGCGCACTATTCAGATATTAGAGGATATTTTCCGTGCATGTGTGATAGAGTTTGGAGGTTCATGGGATCAAGTCTTTCCACTTGTGAAGTTTTCCTACAACAACAGCTATTAGTCGAGCATCCAGATGGCATCGTATGAGGCTCTGTATGGTAGGCGGTGTCGGTCCACAATGGGTTGGTTTGAGCTGGGCGAGGCTAGATTATTGGGTACAGACTTGGTTCAGGATGCCCTGGATAATGTGAAGGTGATTCAGGATCGACTTCGCATAGCCCAGTCCAGACAGAAGAGTTATGCGGACCGGAAGGTTCTCGATGGTGCATTCATGGTTGGAGCGCGGTTCTTCCTCTAGGTTTCAACTATGAAGGGCGTTATGAGGTTCAGGAAGAAGGTCAAGCTGAGACCAATGTTTATTGGTCCCTTTGAGGTGTTGCGGCGAGTTGGGGAGGTTTCTTATGAGCTTGAATTACCTCCCAGTCTAGTAGGAGTTCATCCGGTATTCCGTGTTTCTATGCTCCGGAAGTATCATGGTGATCCGGCGCATGTGTTAGATTTCAGCTCAGTCCAGTTGGACAAGGATCTATCTTATGTTGAGGAGCCAGTGGTTATTTTGGACATGCATGTCAGTAAGCTAAGGTCAAAGAACATTGCTTCCGTGAAGATTTGATGGAGGGGTCAGCCGATCGAGGAGGCGACTTGGGAGACCGAGTATGATATGCACAGCCGTTATCCTCATCTTTTCACCATTTCAGGTATTTCTCTATACGCGTTCGAGGGCGAATGATTATTTTAAGAAGGGGAGGATGTATCGACCCGACCAGTAATTTTAAGAGTTATAACCCTGATCCCCTGTTTACTTCTTCCCCCGTGTCTATTTCTGCTTATATGTCTTGCCGGGAGGTGTTGGTTGTGGTTTCGGAGTGTTTAGGGACACTTAGTCCCTAAACGAAAGCTTAAGTCTTAAGATTTTGACTATAGTCAGAATTGCAGGAAGACGACTCTGGAATGAAGTTTCGTCGGTTCCGTTAGCTCTGTCGGATTATTTTGGACTTAGGGGCGTGTCCGGATCGTTTTTTGGAGGTTTGTAGCTCATTTAGGCTTGAAATGGCAAAAGTCAAATTTTTTGAGATTTTGACACGTAGTAGACTTTTTGATATCGGGGCCGGATTCAGATTCCGAAAATTGGAGTAGGTATGTGATGTTGAATATGACTTGTGTGCAAAATTTGGGGTCAATTGTACGTGGTTGGATAGGTTTAGGAATCAATTGTAGAAATTGGAAGTTTCAAGTTCATTAAATTTGAATCGGAGGGTGATTTATGTTTTTAGCTTTGTTTGATGTGATTTGAGGGCTCGACTAAGTTCTTATGTTGTTTTAGGACTGGTGGCTATGCTTTATTGAGGTCCAGGGGGCCTCAGGTGTGTTTCGGATGCTTAACGGACCATTTCGGACTTAGGAGAGATTTTAGATTTGTGGTGTCCTCCAGTTCTGGTTTCCTTCTTCGCGTTCGCGAGGGGAGTCTCGCGTTCGTGAAGAGGAACTGGAGGTAGGTGAGATTTTGTGCTTTGCGTTCGTGATGGAGGTCCCGCATTCGTGAAGCACTGAGGTCCTTGGTCTATGCATCCGTGATGTAGGTCCCACGTTTGCGTAGAGGTATTGGCAAACTGGGTCCCCATGCCTTTTTTGCCTACGCGTTCACAACGTTGGTCCCGTGTTTGCGTAGGGTCGAGCTGAGTGGTCTTCACGTTCACAACATGGGCATCGCATTCGCGATTAAGGATTTAGGGTTGGGGTAAAATTGTGCTTCGCGAACGCGAGGATGTGGTCGCGTTCGCAAAGAAGGAATCACTGGGCAGACTTATATCATTTCAAAACGAGGTTTTGGCCATTTTTATCAAAACTTGAGTTTGAGAGCTCGGATTTGGACGAGATTTTGATGGATTTTCATAGACATCGATTGGATTTGGGCCATTCGGAGTCGGATATTCGTGAGAAAAGCATTGCTACCAATTGATGGAGCTTGGTTCGAGGTAAGTGGCTTGCCTAACCTTGTATAGGGGAAATCCCTTTAGGATTTAATACTGATATGATATGTGAGCGCCGTGTACGCGAGGTGACGAGTGCGTACACGGGCTATTTGTTGAAAAAATCTGATGTTTACTGAGTAATTACCTGTTTTCATCCTAATTGAGTATACTAGCATGTGTGTTATCCTGTTAGCATAGAATAGCATGTCTACGTATCTTAATTACTTAACTGAACTTTTTGCAGCATGCTTAGTGACTTCCTACTTCTTTTTTTAACTTGTACTTAGTCTAAACTGTAGATTCTCTTGTTGTAACTGTTATCTTCAATTGTTTGAGCTGTGTATTTACTTTGGGACTATGGGACGGTATTCCGGGAGATACCCCTGCATATTTACTTTTGAGACTACGAGGCGGTACATCGGGAGTTCTCCATGTACATTTACTTTTGAGGGTACGAGGCGATACCTCGAGAGTTCTCCCTGCATATTTATTTTGGGACTACGAGACGGTATCTCGTGAGATCCGCTGCTGTTTATTTTGTGTGTGGAACTATTAGTGATGTGTTTCCTTTTACTTAATTCTAGTCTATTACTATACTGTATTTCCTGCTTCATTTTTTATTTACCAGTTCGCCTGACCTGAACTCGTTACTACTCGACCGAGGTTAGGCTTGGCACTTACTGCGTACCATTGTGGTGTACTCATGCTACTCTTCTGAACATGTTTTCGTGTTCAAATCCAGGTACATCATTCTAGCCACATTATTAGTCGTGCACCTACTGCTGCTACGGAGACTTCGAGGTACATTTGCCGCGTCCGCAGACCTAGGAGTCCCGCTATATCTTCTTGTGTAGTTTTCCTTCTACTACTTCTAAATACTGATGTATAGTGCAGATAGTAAATTCATAGAAGCTTGTGACTTATGATGTTTCGGGTCTTGAAAAAATTCTGTATGTACATTGAGAGTTTTATTGTATATGTCGAACGGCATTTTTATCACTATCTCTTTTCTGTTACTGTTAATGGTTTAGATTTATGTTCATTTTTGTTATATTCCGCAAATGTTAGGCTTACCTATTCATAGAGACTAGGTGTCGTCCCGGCCTCTCACGGAGGGAAGATTGGGTCATGACACACATACAAGATGGCTTTGATGTTTGAACTCCATTACAATATGTTGGATTTTTATACGCGAGACTTTCATAATCCAGCATATTGTGCTAGGATTTTTCCGTATTTGCTAAGAGTATTTTTGTCTAGATTTTATCTTTGCATAAAATGGATGCTATTTTTAACGACTTTTCAAAAACTAGCTAGTTTTTTAATTATCAGTCTGAAAACTGACTAGTCCATATTATTTTTCCCACTCTTCTTGATCAATTTCCAAGAGACAACAACTGCGTCACATTGACTATCCCAAAACAGATTGAAAGCCTATTATTGATTATTTATTTGAGGAAATTATGATATATAACGATAAAAGATAAAATATTTACCCGTATCTACCCATGTTTATTTCTTTTATATTTTATACCTATGCGGCACATTTATTTTACCGCTCTACCCATTCTTATCTTTGCCATTGTTTAGCATGAAGGTTCATGTTCTCTCTTTTTTTTTTTTTTTTTGGATAAACTATGTTCTCAGATACATATACACCTTTATCTTTTAATTTACATTTTCCTAATATGTTTTATCATCTTATCATAACAATACTAATTAAAAATAAAATAATATAATATTTATTAAATAATATATAATATTATAAAATATATGAACCTGGAGAGCACAAAAAGATATTATTATTATTATTATTATTATTATTATTATTATTATTATTATTATTATTATTATTATTATCTTGAAAAAGTATCCGTCAATATTTATGCTCACACATTAAATAACATATTTAGAAAGTAAATTGGCTAACACCGAATTTTATTTCATCGTATGCCAAGAATTATTTTTTAAGAAACTGTATTTTCCCCACAACTCTTTTTTTCTTTATTTTTTTGTCCTTTGATTTAGTTATAATTTATTATATACCATATTTAGATACTATATGAAATACCAAACTCTAAAATAACTAGCTTTTTTATTAAAACCTAGTTAATAGAAAATATGTTTTTATAAATTTTTTAATATTATATACCATGTATTTTTCATATATTTTTATAATATAATTTAAATACTATATTAAATACCAAACTCTAAAAACACTAGTTGTTTTATTAAAACCTAATTAATAGAAAATATGTTTTTATAAATTTCTTTTTCTTCCGTGTATAAAAATAATTTAATATCTAATATATGACTCTATTTTTATAATTTCTTCACAATTAAAAATTTATTAAAGATGTAATAATAATTAAAATATTAAATTTCCATTTAAAGAGCCAAGTTGGTGAAGATTTTAGAGTAAATTATTAACATCTGCGTTGAATTGAGTTTTTTTTTAACAAACATGGATAATATCTAATATTTTATAATAATTAAAATATTAAATTTCCATTTAAAGAGCCAAGTTGGTGAAGATTTTAGAGTAAATTATTAACATCTGCGTTGAATTGAGTTTTTTTTTAACAAACATGGATAATATCTAATATTTTATAATAATTAAAATATTAAATTTCCATTTAAAGAGCCAAGTTGGTGAAGATTTTAGAGTAAATTATTAACATCTGCGTTGAATTGAGTTTTTTTTAACAAACATGGATAATATATTAAAAGTTACAGAATATTGTATGTTATATCATTCAAAAAACTACAAGCCTTAAGGACATTTGTATTGCCCAAGTTGGCTAACTTACAACATACTTCAGTACTAATATTTTTGACGAAATAAACATAACACACCCTATCTGTTGCCAGATCATTTAAAATATAAGGGGGTGATTTGCCAAGTAGTTGATGTTCCTTAGCATGATTGAGGGGCGTCGAATTGAGTTGAACTAGCATATAAGATATATTGGTATTGTATACCAAAATGTTATATTGTATACCGTATTGGTATACAATAATTAATTCAAATATATATAATTAATTATAACAATATACTACTATAATTTGAAAGAGTAAACCAATCCTATATATGCTTAAATAACATACTATATACTATTTTGGTATATAGTATTTAATTCAATAGTGTATAATTTATTACGTTGAACTGGCGAAGAAGAATTTGTACAGTATACCAAAATGGTATATAGTATATCATTTTAGTATACAGCTCATTCTAATGATATACTATTATAGTATACTATATAGTGTAATGGTATACTGACACAATTAGGTCCTTTTAGAATTTGTTGAAATTTTTATTAACTGATATTATTTTAGTTTAATAATTGAACTAAAAAATCTTTTTTAAACTCTTTGCGTACAATTGTATACCCTGTAGATATAGTTATACACTATACTGGTATCATATGCTAGTTGAATCATTTTTTAGTTGTATTAGCTGCATTTAATTGGTACATTATTTGAACTTTTTTTAATAATAGTAATATAGTACAATATCTTGAAATACTTTATTATATTAATATGTGGTACACTACTTTTTATTTTTCTCTAATGCATGCGTGTTATGTAATAGTAATATAGTCATATAGTTACCGAAAATTAACCAGAAAAAGTGTATACCATGTTGATATAGTTATATGTCATATTGGTATCATATAGTAGTTTGAACATTTTTTGGTTGTTTTAGCTGCATTTTTAAGTGAATTCTATTATGAAGTTATTTATATGAACATAAATTACAGTGCTAAAATTTTTTTGTGCCGATATAAACATGTTTTAGCTACCATTTGAACATGAATTCTTATGGTAGAGTGTGTACTGATATTTATAAGGAAGGAGATCAAGGTTTGCATGACAATCACATGTTGATTCTTAGAATCTGATTATGTAATTTATAGTGCTCGGCAGCAGTCAGTATGATATCAGTGAATTAGATCAAGTGACAACTGATATTATTTCACTTTAATAATTGAATTAAAAAAATGAGAAAAAAGACAAAAGGTATATTATACTAGTTATATTAAAAAAAAAGATGAACAAATATTTACTATATCAGTTATTTTTTAAAATTTGTATTCACAACTGATATTATTTCAGTATTGAATTAAAAATAAATAAATTTAACTCTTTGCGTACAATTGTATACCCTGTTGGTATAGCTATATACTATACCGGTATCATATGTTAGTTAATATACTTTTATTGTATTAGCTATATTTAATTGGTACACAATTTGATTTTTATTTAGTAATAGTATAAAAAAAGAATAATAAAAATAGTGAAAACAGTAAATGAAATTAGATTATGAATAGAAAAAAGAATATAAAAGAAATTAGAAAAGGAAAAAAGAAAAAAAATAAGAAGAAGACGAGGAAAAAGAAAAGGAGAAAAGAAAGAAAAAAAGAAAAAAGAAAAGAAAAGAAGCATAGAAATAAAAAAGAACTGGAGAATAAAGAAAAAATTTCCCACAAAAACTACTATGGGTAGGAAACGTAATTAGTTTGATGGGTAGAAAAATAATTGGGTAGACAAGGGTAAATAGTTTTGTTTTTGCGGGTAACTGTGTCATTCTCCTATTTTTTTATGGATTAGTTACCTCCTATAGAAAAGGTTGATACCTTATTTATTTTAAATAAATACCCTTTTAAAAAATTATATTCCATAGTTACCTTTTGATTTTTATAGCCAAATATCTATTTATGGTAACCTCCTACTCTTAAGCCATAAAATACGCCTTGTATTATTTTTCTCTCTCATTCTTTCAGATTTTTCTCCACTCTCTCTCTCTCTCAACTCCAGTCCCTCTCCATGAATACAACCATGATTCTCTCGAATACAGATCGAAACCACGATTCCGCTCCGTACTTTAATGCTCCTTCAAGTCCAGGTCGTGGCCAACCACACAGTGGCTTCTATTACAGTGCTCCGGCGAGTCATATGCACTTCGTTTTGTCAATTAGTAGTGTGAAGAAGAATGTTGTTTGCACTTCAATTTCTTTCTTCTGAAGATTTTCGACTTCTCCGCCAGGATTACTACCGACAGCGTCGCCGCGGATGGATCCATGAGCTCCGCCGACGAGTTTTTTCTGAACGGCCAAATCCGGCCGATGAACAATGGCGTTCCGAGTGCAAAAATTTGGCCCATTGTATCACGAGAAATAAAACTCTATATAAATCTTCGTCTTCCTCTTCTCTTCGTCGTTCTAGGGCTCTGCCCAAACTGGTAGAATCGCATGTTCTCTGACGATATTGATAGTTCATGTATTTCAATGTATCTCGCTGTATTTTCATGTATTTTATTGTATTGTCTTTTTTTCATTGTAATTCAATGTATCTCGTTGTATTTCATGTATTTCATTGTATTCATTATCTTTTTTCAATGTGTTTCAATGTTTTCCGCCGTATTCTATGTATTTCATTGTATTCACTGTCTCGCTATATTCCATGAATATATTCATATGTTTTTTTTTTTAATTAATATCATTTATGTATTCAGATGTATTATATAATTTATCTGAAGATTGCTATGTTTTTGGAGTGTTTTTCGCTTGAGAATCTTTTTTATAACTGGAAATACAAATTTTGTGTGTTATAATTGAGTTTGTTGAGTTATATTAGGAGTCTATTATGTTAATTGATTCACTTTCCGTTTAAAAATAATGTAATCCCCTGTTTCATGCCATGAATACAGTCGAATACAATAATCTGTCCAGCTGTAATCTCATGTTTCACGCCATGAATACAGTCGTATACAAAAAACTGTCTAGCTGTAATCCCCTGTTTCACACATAGAAATGCTACTTTAATAGCTTAAATACATCGAATACACTTTAAAAATCTGAAAACATAGCTATAAGAAGTAATATAGTAAATGGTAACTACAACTAGCTAATAATCACTAAACAATAGTAGTTTATAAAAATTTCTCTTTTTTTATCAACTCAATTTTAGGTTACTAAGGCCTTATAGTTTCAGCCACTAGGTCCGAGGCCCAAAAATATGTGATTACTGATAATTGATGTTTTTAAACTCTCTTCTATAATATATTTAACTTCAAATCCTATCGGAAAATTCTTTGAATGTCTGTATTATTAGCGAGGTCTAGATCGTAAGCTAATACTTATGATAGTGTGTGGGCATTTTCTTTTAATATTGTTTAAAGAACTCTAGGAGGCAACAACAGTAGTATGTCATATTAATTTATCTCTTTAGATTGGAAGGCCTATCGTAAAATTAGTTTTTTCGGTTAACAATCAACATTCGGTACATAGAAGAAATATACAAGGGCTCTAAATATGATGATCAGTTTATTCAGATTAAATTTGGGGCATAAACCCTGCATCCAAACCCTTAAATTACCTGACCATGCCCCAAACCTTCAAATTACCGATACCTACTTCATATTCATTCCACAGTTACTCTCAGCTTTTCTCTCTCATTTCATAACCTTCATATCTTTTTCAATGAAACCATTAATGAGTGATGGAATTTTTTTTTATATCATACTTGGAGAAGCAATCGATGTGTCTTATTTTGAAGATTTGCAATTGATTGAAATATTTGAGCTCTAAGTCTTATATATTATTTTTTTTCTGAAATTTTAGTCATTTATAAGATTAAGTAAAATTGTTGGAATTGAAGCATCAGATTGCTAATTATTGTTTACTATTTTCTATAGTTATCTTATTTTCTGTTATAGCTTAAGCAAGACACTGTTAAGGAAGCTTCCACTTTGGTTGAAGCTGGAATTTGAGAAATTTTAATAAAAGTTGTGAGGGTTAGTGTTTTGGTCCTGATTCGAAGCTGTAAAGAACATTCAACGGTGATAAGTACTGAAATTTGAAAGATGCAATATCGAATCACAATTGTTAAACTTGAAGCCCAAAATTTTTAAACCTATATCTCAAACTTTATTGAATAAAATCGATTAGGTGTAGTAAATATTTATGGTAATTTTTGTTGGTCGAAAAGACGTACTTATATTATAGGGAATTAAACAAGTACATGAGTACATTTTACAAGATTGATGAGAGGCATCGTAGTTACTAAGCTAGAGTTTACTACAAAGACCACCGTATGGGAATCATTACTAAAAAGATAGTTAGTAGTAGATAGAACACTACTATTACACAAAGTAGTTGTAGCAGAGAGCAGTTGTGTTGAGTTGCTTGAGGTTAATTTAACGAGCCTCCTTTGTAATGCACCATTGTGATCTCGGTGGTAAGAAGGCTCTGCAAAAGATGGTGGTCTCCCAAAAAGTATGCAGCTCTCTTGTGCATGCATGGCTCCATGTTTGGCAAAACTATCTGCAACACAATTTTGCTCTCTATAGATATATTGTATAGGAGGGCTATCAAGCTGTAGGAGTAACAACCTGCAATCATTAATGATATTAGTGTAGTGCATATTAGTTGATTTAAATATACTGATGATTTCATGTGCATCTGTCTCAATGATGATGGGCTTGAGATGTTGTTGTACCGCAAGTTTCAGCCCCATGAGTAGTGCAAGGAGTTCTGCCATATTTAGTATAAAGGGAATATTTAAAGGAATTTTTTGACGGTCTAGAGTGGTCTTGTTCCTTAGAATCCAAAATAGTGCAAAAGGTAAAAGTGTTGTAGACAGAATTTTATGAGGAGTGGAGGGTAATTGTGTATGAATAAATTGGTATAACTAGTGAGTATTAGCAGTTTGTGATATAGTATAACTCTGAGGTGGAAAACGAGAAGTTGAGGACATCCCATACCAGAATTGCTTTAGGGCATTCTAGAAAGAGATGGATGATTGTTTCAGGAGCCATATGACACTTTGTGGACATATAGGCGAATTGAGGATACCTAATCGTGAAAGGTACACGGCCGTTGGGAGTCGGTTGTGGCATAGTAACCAGAGAAAGAAGGATATTTTTGGTGGAATGGGGAGTTTCCAGATTCACTTGTAGGCGTATTGTGAAGTGGTGGTATTCGTTAGAGCAGTGTTGACAGATTTTACGGAGAAAATACCAATTGTTGTAAGAGCCCAGTAAATTTGATCGTAGGTTATGGGTGAGAGAGACATGTACATATCTGTGAGAGTGGTTTGTAGGTGAGTTGGTAGTATGAAAGGTAATTTCTCCAAATGCCATTTGTGATTGTAGTAGTAGTCAGAGACAAGTTTTTGCTCCTCATGACGAGGGAAAGGTCCAGTTATGAAGTGCGAATTATAGAATTTTGTGTAATCTAAGGATCAGACCAAAATTTGACATGTTAATCAATAATAAGATTCATTTATATCCTAAACGACTGTAGGACCGCCCACGCATAATATTTCTCCAGGTGCTTGTTAGAACTTGATTTCTGGAGTTTTTGTGATATTTGAATCATACTTGAGATAACATGGTTGGAAATTTCGGACCTCAAATCTTCGAACAAATTGCAGGTTTTGGACAGAAAGTTGTCCTATTATATAATAGACTATTATATAGTATACCATTATTAGCTATAACTTTTATACACTATATTATAATTGTATATTATTATACAATATACTTTTATACAGTATACTTTAAAAGAAGATAAAAATATATAGTGTGTAGTATATTATGATTACTATTGAATCATAGTATATTTTTATTTGAGTATGTTAAATGATATTCCTAATATTTTTGGTAAACCATACGGTATATCATAATTACTGTTAAATCGTGGTATACTTTATTTGGGTATGAATGGTATTCTCAATATTCTTGGTATTCTACACATTAGTATACCATGATTATTGTTGAATTATGGCTTACCGTTATTATTGATTTATTAAATGGTATTTATAATATTCTTGATATATTGTATGGTATATCAAGAATATTGGGTATACTATTAAATACAGTCAAACAAAATATACCATTTATTGGATCATGGCATGCCACATGATTAATATTGTATTACAATATCTCGAAATAATACTCATTAGTATATTATGACCCAGTGTTGAATCATGATATACTTTTTTTGATTATGTTAAAGTATATCCAATATTCTTGGTATACTATATAATGGTATACCATGATTAGTAGTGAATCATGGTATACTTTGTTTAAGCATATTAATAGTATACCCAATATTCATGGTATACTACAAATAGGTATATCATAATTAGTGTTCAATCGCAATATACTTTGTTTGACTATATTAAATGATATATCCAATATTTTTAGTATACTACGCATTGATATACCATGATTACCGTTGATTCTCATATTCTTGGTAGACTATACATTGGTGTACCAGGAATAATGAAGTATACCAAGTTCAAGGATTTGTCGATTTAGCTATAACTAACAAAAAAGGGAAGAAAAGAAAAAGGTGACAAATTTTTTATTATAAGAAAACCTAAATAAGAAAATTTAAAAAGTCACTTACAAATATAAAATAAAAAGAGTGTGTGATGACCCAAGGGGTCATTTTATAAAATTAGACTTTGTTCCATGCTTAATAGCCATAAAAAGACTAAAATTAAATACCTCGATTTGCGTACACAGTCCGGGCGTTAAACCGGAAAGCTTTTATGTGAAAATATGAGAAATAGTGATTTTTAGAATTTAAATTTGATAAAAGTTAAATTTGGTCAACATTTTGAGTAAACGGACCAGGATCTCTATTCCGACGATTCCGGGAGGTCCGCGGTAAAATATGGGACTTGGGCATATGCCCGAAAATGAATTCCGAGGTCCCAAGCCTTAGAAATCAATTTTTGAAAGAAATTATTTTGCTGAAATATTCATGAATTAAAGAAAAAGAAATAATGCTAAAAATCATTGGTATCGGGTCCGTATTTCAGTTCCCGAGCCCAGTACAACTTTGTTATGATATTTAGAGGTTAACTGTGAAATTTGGTGTAAAACGGAGTTCGCTTGACGTGATTCGGACATCCGGTTGAGAAATTATGAACTTTAAGAGTTTTTTAATGGAAATAATGAGTTTTGAGATTTAAGTCACAGAATTACATGTTATTTTCATGATTTTTTTCGCACGAGCAAGTCCGTATGATATTTTTAGATCTGCGTGCATGATTTGTTTGGAGCCCCGAGGGCTCGGGTGAGTTTCGGGTAGGCCACGGGATGTTTTTGCACTTGAAGTAATTGCTGGTTTTAAGTTTTCTGGTGTCCAGGTAATTGCTCTGTGCGATCGCATAGGAAAGTCCGCGATAGCATAGAGTAAATTTAGAATGCCTGTTCGGAACCCTGTGCGATCGCAAGGCCTTATCTGCGATCGCACAGTGCAAGCTCAGGGGGGCCCAAAATTTGTACTGTGCGATTGCACATACCCTCCCGCGATTGCACTGCCCCTGCCCCCCTACCTTGTGCAATTGCACAGTCTCTCCTGCGATCGCACAGCTCAATTGTCCCTTACCCTGTGCGATCGCACCTCTTTATCTGCGATCGCACAGTTCTCCTGTCCAATTATTACAAAAATCAGATTAAAATCGGGCAGAACACTTTCTTCCCCAATTTTTCGAAGTTCCAGCCCTAAAAACGAGTTTTCTTCAGAAATCTTCATCCCCAATTCATAGGTAATCAATTCCAAACCTTGTTCTTTCAATTCCTTACTATTTTGTATCACTTTTAAAGCAAAAATAAAGAATTTTCATTGTAAAAATCTAGGTTTTGGGTAGAATTAAGGAGTTTTGTAAAAATTAAATTTGTATATCAAATTAAGCTCGAATTTCAAAACTAATAGCATATTTGGGTTCGTGGGTGAATGGGTAGACGTAGCTTGGTCCGAACCCCGAGTTTAGACCAAGCGGACCCGGGGTCGGGTTTTCACTTTTTTTGAGAAAACTTAGGAAAAGTTATATTTTTCAATAAAGATAGTTCCTTTAGCATTAGTTAATGATATTAAGCTAATTTTGATTAGATTCGAGCAATTTAGAGGTGAGTTCAAAAGGAAAAGCAATAATTGAGCAGTGAGTGGCATGCGGAATTGAGGTAAGTTTTTGGTCTAACTTTGGCTTGAGGGAATAGGACTCCCCACTTGTTTGCTATGTGAAATGCATGGGCGTGGTGTATAGGTGTGGTGACGAGTATCTATGCATCACCCAAATTAATTGTTAAACATGATTCCCCTTCCCGTTCCCAACTTAATTTATTATTGTCTTAATTTTTATATGTTCATTATTGCTTCTATGACTATTTGGCCCTGTTGATCTGTTGTTAGATATTATTGTGATTAATTAGAAAGAGTATTGGTTGTTTGAGCTGGTTTCCCTGGGATATGTATAACGGTTGAGAGGTTTGTCATTATTTTTATGAATTATATATATATATATATATATATATA
>ML401316.1:43013-57514 GCA_005239525.1 Nicotiana knightiana | reverse complement strand
AGCACATAAAATGCGAGGTATATAATGCTTAAAATCACGAATTCTAGCCACACATCAATGATCATCAACTACAATATAGTGTATGTGTGTGAAATTACTCATATACTTAATTTGTAAATTAGAAAATTACTTAGATATATGCTATAATAATTTATTAAAAATAATTAGTTAATATAATTATTTATAAAGATTATGCTTATAGTTTATTTATTTATAATAATTGTATAGTTAAATAAAATAAACGCTTATAGTTTATAATAATTTTTTTATAGTTTATAATATTTTAAGAAATAAAAACACAAAAAAATAAAAACAATTAAAAAAATTTTAAAAAATAAACCGACCAAAGTTGGTCGGTTAATAGTCAAACGGTCAACACTTAATGTACCGACCAAAATTACTGACCAACTTTTGTCGGTAATTCTAATATTAGATCTCAAATTCGGGATTCCCTCTCATTTTTCTTACCTCCCTTCTCCATATTTTCATACTCCTCACTCAATACCTTCCCCTCTACTTCTCTCTTTCCCTCACACAAATCCCATCCCCCACCCTGCGCCGCCACTCCCCCGCCGTCGCCGCTACCAACAAAAATTACCGACCAACTTTGGTCGGTAATTCTAATATTAGATCTGAAAGTCGGGATTCCCCCTCATTTCTCTTACCTCTTGTCTCCAAATTTTCATACTCCTCACTCAATACCTTCTCCTCTCCTTCTCTATTTACCTCACACAAATCACATTCCCCACCCCGCGTCGCCACTGCCCCGCCGTCGCCATCGCCATTCCCGCTGCTCGCCACTGCCCAACTGCTGCCCTCCTTCTCCACCTCCTAAAAATTCTAGGTTTGAATTATAACTTATTTCTTTTGTGTATAAATTTAATGTTTTGTTAATTAGTTATGAATTGGTTAATTAGTGTTTCGATTGATTGTTTAACTTTGTATTTTATTGAAATCTAGGGTTTAGGTCTTGTTTTAATTGAATTGATGACATATGGTGTAAATTGAATGTTTAAGTTTGTATTGTTTTGAATAATTTAGCTAGAAATGAATTATTAACTTTGAATTGAATTTAGTTTTTAGGATTTATTTTTGTGTATCGAACTTTTAGTGTATTGGTTGAACTTTTAGGATATGAATTGAAATTTTATGATATAAATTGAACTTTTAGTTTATGTTTAAACTCTTAAGATATGAACTGAATGGAGTTTTTAGGATTTATTCTTGTGAATTGAACTTTTAGGGTATGGGCTGAACTTTTAGGATATGAATTGTACTGTAACGACCCGGCCGGTCGTTTTGAGCTCTAATGCGTTGTTCAGCGGTTTGAAGTCGTGAGCAGCTCCGTTTCAGGTATTATGACCCGTGAGCGTGGTCGGAATTGAATTCTAGGAACTTTAGAATTGATTTGGAAAGGAAATTATCATTTCAGAAGCCTTAAGTTGGAGAAACCAACTAAGATTGGAATTTTGAGTAAACGATCTCCGAATAAGGATTTAAAAGTTACAGCAGGTTCACATGATGATTTCGGAATGGTGTATGTCCGGATCGGGTTTTGGATAATCCGGGAGCGTTTCGGCGCATATTGTGGAAGTTAGCATTTTAGAAGGATTTCATGAATTTGGGCTTGAAGTGCATATCAATGAGGTTGAGGTCCGTTTGGGATTACGAGTCTGGGAATAGCTCCGTGTGGTGATTCTGGAATTGGGAGCGCGATCGGAAGTGAATTTGGATGTCTGTAGGTCATTTTGGAGTCATTTGGATAGAAATTTGAAGGTTTTTAGTAAATTCGACCGGAAGTGGAAGTTTTGATATAGAAGTCGGAATGCGATTCCGGAACTTGGAGCAGGTCCAATATGTTGGATAAGACTTGTGCGCAAAATTTGAGGTCAATCAGGCGTGATTTGATAGGTTTCGGCGTCAGATGTAGAAGTTTTAAATTCTAAGTTCTTAAAGAATTGGATTTTAGCGCGATTCATGATTTCAGCCTTGTTTGATGTGATTTGAGGGCTCGGGCAAGTCCGTGTTATGTTTTACGACAGGTTGGTATGATTGGACGGGGTCCCGGGGGCCTCGGGTGTATTCCGGGTGGTTAACGGATCGAGATTTAAAATTTAAAGAAGTTAAGATTTGCTGTCATCTGGTTTAACCGCACCTGCGATGATTTGGCCGTAGGTGCGAGATTTTGGGTCTGGAGCTGAGGGACTGCAGGTGCGGAAGTTTGGACGCACCTGCGGTATCACAGGTGCGAAGAGGGATCGCAGGAGCGGGATTTTGCTGGGCCGAGTCAGAGCCGCACCTGCGATGGATTTTCCGCAGGTGCGAAAATGTGCCAGGGCAGAATATTTTAAAATCGGATTTGAGCCATTTCTCTCCCATTTTTCATTTGGGTTAGGCGACTTTGGAGAGATTTTCAAGGAGGATTTCACCAAGCATCAAGAGATAAGTTGTTCTACTTGATTCTAAGGTTAAATACAAGATATTGCATGGATTTTTGAGCATGAAATTGATAGGAAAATTTGGTAACTTTGATGAAACCTAGAATATGGAAAATGTGGATTTTATCCACGAATTGAGCATGAATATTTGATTAATATTTGAGTTAGTAAGGCTATGGTAGAACGTACCTTTGGGAAATTTCGGATTTCCGGGCACGTGTGCCGAGGGCATTTTGGTCATTTCACTGAGCGGGTTTGGGAAAATATATAATCTGAATTGTGGTGAGTATTAGGATGAATTTTCATTGCTTTATCATTTATGTGGTAGTTTCGGAGCGTTATGCGTCCGTTGGAGTCACCGGAAGGGCTTGGAGGCCGGTGTCGGAATTTCAGAGCGAGGTAAGTCTCCTTTCTAACTTTATGAGGGGGAATCGACCCCCTAGGTGAAATAATTCACTACGCGCTATTATCTTCGGGGGCTACGTACGCACGGGGTGACGGGATTCCGTGCGTAGCTACTATTATGCCATGTACGGGTAGCCTAGGACCCGCTAGCATGCTTTATGTGCGTACCTGTAACCCTGCATGTATCATTGAACTGCTAATTGATCGAAAACATAATTAAATGCTTAAAAGAAAGCTAGAGTTCATATTGTTAATCTTTTGAAAAAGAGAATTTGTTTCCGCTGTGAGTATATGTGTACCTGGACTAGGTGGTATCGAGGAATACCATTAAACCTGACAAATGAGTTTCAAAATAAAGATTTCAAAGCCTATATTTCATATTTCTTTTAATAAATATTTTACCACTTCCCTGAGAAAAATGGTTTTCTTGATAAAAATATGAGTTTATTTTGTGGATATGTGTAACTTTGTGTGCCTGAGTCTCTTGAGCGATTCGCGAGCAGGAAGACCCTGTATTTGTGTGTGTATTCATATGAGCACCTGAGTCGCATGTATGATTCGCGATCAGGCTAGCCATATTATGTTAACCGCGTCGCATGATCGATTCGCGATCGGGGCAGATAGATGAATCTATGGTTCGAGCGGGTCGAGCCCTCGGCGGTGCAAATTTTATTATTGTTGGTCCGCGCCGTTCGGCATTGCTTCCGCATGATATTTGTTGCGTAGTTGCTATGATATTTGCCTGATTACTGGCCTGAAATGTTAAATTGTCAACTGAAATGAAAAATATTTAAAGTTATTAAAAAGACTTTTAGAAGAAGTTGTTCCTTCCGTTGATTTATTATTATTTGATTAAATCACCATGTTGATTAATTGTGAATATTACGAAGATATAAAGTGTTAAATGTGAACGAAATATAATGATGTTTAAATCCAATCTTATAAACTGCTTATGATAAAAACCATGCTTAGTGTCACTCTTAAATATTTTAAATGGACCTTTAGTAAGTGTCTAAATTGACCTCTCGTCACTACCTCTCTGAGGTTAGGCGGGCGACTTAGTGAGTACACGTTGTTTTTGTACTCATACTACACTTGATGTGCATTTTGTTTCACAGGTACCTACATAGCATAGTGATTGATTTGGAAACTTGGATGGGCTACATCATCCGGAGGCGTTCCGCAGCTGACAGAGTCACCCTTCTACCGTATTATTATCATTTTAAATCCCTTGTCCAAATTGTATTTTAGACAAGCTTGTAGTATTTGTAAAATTCTTAGAAATTGCTCATGTACTTGTGACACCGGGTTTTGGGATATGTATTGGGATAATTGTTTAAGTGAAATATTTAGATCACTGTCTTTAAATAACAAAATTTTAGTTGTTGTCGTATTTAATTTACGAAAATTTACTTATTTGATTATGAAATGCAAGAAAAGGTAATGTTTTCGAAAATGTTAAAACATGAATGTATTTCAACTAATTAAGGATTTGGCTTGCCTGACAGTGGTGTCCGGCGCCATCACGACCTACAGATTTTTGGCTGTGACAACATGGTATCAGAGCGCTAGGTTCCCGTAGGTCTCACGAGTCATGAGCAAGTCTAGTAGAGTCTTGCGGATCGGTACGGAGACGTCTGCACTTATCTTCGAGAGGCTATAGAGCTGTTAGGAGTACTTCCCTTCTTGATTCTTCATCGTGCGAGTTGATTCCTTTGAGGCTTAGGCCTATGTTCATTCCTACTCAATCTTATGTGTGACGAAGAGCTTGCTATGGATCAATAATTTGAGGAATGGAAATGGTGCTACGAATGTAATTCGAGACGCTTCCATGTATAAATGGTCGTGGTTGTTGTTATGGCCCTGTGAAAGGGTAATATGTTGTTTCAGCTCAGTAGCTGTGTTTCTGGGAGCCTTAAGGCTTTGCTCAGGTAGTGATGATGTTTGAAATTGATTGTCGCGCGGTGTCG
Source organism: Nicotiana knightiana (assembly GCA_005239525.1). Lineage (NCBI taxonomy): Eukaryota > Viridiplantae > Streptophyta > Magnoliopsida > Solanales > Solanaceae > Nicotiana > Nicotiana knightiana. The sequence goes on along the minus strand of ML401316.1, from coordinate 52,701 downwards.
TTATAATGATAGAATGTTTTCCCGTATGTTGGGGAAGATGAACGGTTTGAAGGGAGGTCTCCTCAGAGTGAGATTTAGAGATTTCAGTGCTTTTGTTCCGGCAGAGGGAAGGCATTTGGAGTATGAATGGCTCGATTGGAATTGATAAATTAGTGAGACTTGGTTTTTTCAAGTGAGATGGGTATGCACCTGTGACGTGTAGTCGTCGTCGTTGATCGAATGGAATGTGTTAGGTTTGTCGGTGCTATGGTTTCTTCGGTTACGTGGGCTCAGAGTATTGAGGAGAAGTATTGAGGAATGCGGTTGTCAAGGAATGATCCTGGAATGAGGCTAGGCGGTGGTTCCATTTCTAAGGGGCCAGGTGTAAGAAGCGGAAGTCGAGCAGTCGCAAAGTGGGGGAGCGGCAACACAACTTGGAATTTAAAGATATTTGTCGCGCATTATAGGTGTCCATGAGGAGTGGACGGGCTAGTAAGTTGGTAAATGAAGCAGGGCATAGGATGGGGTATTGAAGTCGCAGAGAGCGTGCATTCAGCGTCGTTGGAAGGTGTCTGCGAGTGATTTCCACAGGTGGGTTATCTTCTGAGGATAGGTTAGCAATGACGGGGTTGGCAGGTTTTGTGAGAGGTCCTAGTGGCTAGTCGGTAGGAATTAGAATGTGTGAATGATGTTAGAGAATTCGAGTATTTAGGGAGTGCTAGCCAGAGAGTTTGGAAGATTTGGGCGGACTGGCTGAGCAAGATCGTGTTATCAGAGGAGGAAGAATCTCAAAAGGGTTTAGAGTGGTGCAAAAAGTAGCTTCAGGATAAGTGGGGGAGTCCCACCATCTGCAGTTGGGTTGTAGGATTGTCTTCGTATGGGGTTGAGGATTGTCGGTGCGTAGGCAAGTTATTTCAGCTAAATGGTATTTGATGAATTTATGCAAAATGGTAATTGTGCGTGGGATTTGATGAATATGTGCAAAAGTTGGCCCTGTCAGATCAGGGTTGGTCTTTGGAAGATTAGGTATTTTGCTTAAGGCATGGGCGAGTTGTAAGGATAGTGACTCAGTCACGGGTTTCATTGAAAAAAGGTGTTCCTATGCTAGGAGAGCCTTGGAGTTGATTGTATTCGGGGCCAGTCCGAGTGGGTGACTCTCAATAGCGGTCCTAGTGAGTTCAAAAGTTAAGAATGCGACAATTAAAGATTTCAGGCAACAATATGATCGAGAATCGAGCTTTTGTAGAATAATTTCTGAGGAAGAGGAGGATGGTTGGAATGTTCTATGATATGTTTCAGCATGCATGATAATATTGGAGGAGTGAGAGAAACAGACTCTGGATTGAAGAAAAGATTATGAGAAGGTTATGAGACGGGTTGTGGGATTTGGGCAGCATAGTCTCGTGAATCAAGGTCACTCGGGATGAGTGAGGGTTGAGTTTGCTATGGGTTGTTCCTGAGGAAATTAATGATGATTTAAAGAAGATAGATTGATTAGCCATGGTTTAAATAGCACATTTACGGCAGTGATTGGTTTCTTTGATGTGATTAATATGCATGTGGGTTATACCGGTGTGTGCGGGGCTTGCCGGCCGTCGTAACAGATTTTATGTGGAAGCACTTGAGTGATATGGCCTATCAGGTATAGGCGGATCTCGGAAGGGTTATGGTGGTATAGACTAACACTTAAGATTTGTATGATTGGGTGATAATGGGAATTCACTCGTGTGTTGAGATGGTACTCTTGAACTGAGTCAAGTAAAAAGTTTCTATATGATGAAGTGTTCACCCTATTGATGGTTCGAAAGTTATGATGGAATTCTTCCGCTACCTCATGTTGGTATGTTAAGTGCGGGAAGCAGTATGTAACTGGAATCGAGATTTAGGTACGATGTTTATAAGGACGTCATGAGCTCGGAAGAGCAAGACTAGGTGATTTGAAAGTTCAGTGTAAGCTGGTGTTATCTTTAGTGTCACCTGGGATTAATATTTGGTGAAAAAGGCTTTGTACCCTGGTCGTGGGTTCTTGATGTGTTTTGCGACCTTAGTGTGGTCGGTGTTATGGATGTGCAGACTTGTTGCCTTGTGTGGAAGGTCGTGGAAGCATGACCGCGAAAAGATTGTATAAGTGTGACATGTAGTCACTTGATGAATTCCAGATTTGGACTGAGTATAAAGAAGTGCAATATTGCTTAATTGAGAACTTACGCCTGGAGGGCGTTTGGGTCAGTTGATTATGGATTATGGGGTGTTAGTCCCGGTGATGACGGTTGTTCTCGTGTATTATGAGAAAAAGTAGGGTTAAGTGGACCCAGGTAAAAGCTAATAGCTTAGTTTGGTGCGAGCAAGGTGGCTCGATGTTTGTGGATGGATTTATATATGATTATGGGCTTCGTGTGAGCCAGGTATGTTCCTTTCAATGGAGCTCTTTTCATGGAAAAATATTAGAACAGCGAGTGTTGTTCCGTCTTCGTCGAATTTATGTGTTATGGTGATTTTGCCGTACTAGTTGTGAAACGGCTTGATAATTTCTTATGTGGTGAGGTCCCGCGTAGCGGGGATGTTATGTGGGCGTGATAGCTCTTGAGATCCAGAGTATATGTATATATATCGCACCTCAGTTGCGCTTGAGTTTTGTAGCCTATGGCTTTATCAGTCTCCCCAGGATGGTATTATGCACTTAGCGTGCTCGTGATCGATATTCAGTAATTCGTAATAGTGAGCAAATCAGCTCCGTATATATATCTTCTTATGTAAATTTTATGTGTGGATCGGGTGGCACGTCGCCACGGGTATGTTATTCGAATCGGGTTGCACGCCGCAACAGTGTGATGATAAGAAGGGTTAATATGTATTTATTTTCTTGTGTTATATTTCCCATTTTCTGGTAAGAATTCATATTAGTTGCGTGAGCTGAGTAGTTCTGTCCTGAGTCGTTTCTTATTATCAGGTTCGAGTTATAGCCTATTGGGCGATGCAGTATCATTTGAGGCTGTTAGCCATGTTTGGGGTGACTTGCTGTCTGAGCAGTTCGTACTGGGTGAGACTAGATTATCGGATCAGGGATCAGTGTGATGAGGTTATGTGAAGTGTATATTAAAGAACAAATACCATCATTCAGGTTCATAGTGAAAGTGACAATTCTAGTCAAGATGAGGCATTCAAGGATTTGTTAACTCTGCGGTTGAGTGTGAATTTCTACGCATTCCCTCCGTTGTGGTTGTATCGCCAACATTGTAGCAGGATGCCTGTATAATTGTTATGAGGTGCATCAGGAGCATTAGATTCGTGGACCTTGGCTAATAAGGTTCAGGGAGCGTCATTGTGGTCAAACGATGGGTTATGCAGTTTATGGTGCCGATTCGGCAAGGGTATGAAGTTATGATCTGGTATATCATGTGCTAGTTGATGTAGTGTTTATATATATATTGAAACTAGGCCTGGCTAGAGAAATTTCAGGTGTTTGAATGAACTTTGAGCTTATTGTATGGATAAAGAAGAAATCTCTAGATTTGATCCAGCAATTGTGCTCGACTGGGTTGTGGTAGCAAGGGCAGGTGCTCGAGATGTTAAACAGTGATTTCAGGTAACTCCAGAGCAGTTCTTAGCACGTTCGAGGATGAACGTCGGTTTAAGTGGGGGAGAATGTAATGACCCGACTAGTCATTTTGAGCTCTATTGCGTTGTTCAGCGGTTTGCAGTCGTGAGCAGCTCCGTTTCAGGTATTATGACCCGTGAGCGTGGTCGGAATAGAATTCCAGGAAGTTTAGAATTGATTTGGAAAGGAAATTATCATTTTAGAAGCCTTAAGTTGGAGAAACCAACTAAGATTGGAATTTTGAGTAAACGATCTCCGAATCAGGATTTGAAGGTTCCAGCAGGTTCGTATGATGATTTCGGACTTCGGTGTATGTCCGGATCGGATTTTGGATAACCCGGGAGCGTTTCGGCGCATATTGTGGAAGTTAGCATTTTAGAAGGATTTCATGAATTTGGGCTTGAAGTGCATATCAGTGAGGTTGATGTCCGTTTGGGATTCTGAGTCTGGGAATAGCTCCGTATGGTGATTCTGGAATTGGGAGCGCGATCGGAAGTGAATTTGGATGTCTGTAGGTCATTTTGGAGTCATTTGGCTAAAGATAGAAATGTGAAGGTTTTTAGGAAATCCGACCGGAAGTGGAAGTTTTGATATAGAGGTCGGAATGCCATTCCGGAAGTTGGAGCAGGTCCGCAATGTTGGATATGACTTGTGCGCAAAATTTGAGGTCAATCGGGCGTGACTTGATAGGTTTCGGCATCGGATGTAGAAGTTTTAAATTCTAAGTTCTTAAAGAATTGGATTTGATTGCGATTCGTGATTCGACGTTGTTTGATGTGATTTGAGGGATCGAGAAAGTCCGTGTTATATTTTGGGATAGGATGGTATGATTGGACGGGGTTCCGGGGGCTTCGGGTGGATTCCGGGTGGTTAACGGATCGAGATTTGAAATTTAAAGAAGTTAAGATTTGCTGTCATCTGTGTAACCGCACCTGCGATGATTTGGTCGCAGGTGCGAGATTTTGGGTCTGGAGCTGAGGGACCGCAGGTGCGGGAGTTTGGTTGAACCTGCGGCATCGCAAGTGCGAAGAGGGATCGCAGGAGCGGGATTTTGCTGGGCTGAGTCAGAGCCGCACCTGCGATGGATTTTCCGCAGGTGCGGAGCCGCAGTAGCGGCTATTGGACCGCAGGTGAGAAAATGTGCCTGGGCATAATGTTTTAAAATCGGATTTGAGCCATTTCTCTCCCATTTTTCATTTGGGTTAGGCGATTTTGGAGAGCTTTTCAAGGATGATTTCACCAAGCATCAAGAGGTAAGTTGTTCTACTTGATTCTAAGGTTAAATACAAGATATTGCATGGATTTTTTAGCTTGACATTGATAGGAAAATTTGGAAACTTTGAAGAAACCTAGAATATGGAAAACGTAGATTTTAGCCATAAATTGAGCATGAATATTTGATTAAATTATATATTTGAGTTAGTAAGGCTATGGTAGAACGTACCTTCGGGAAATTTCGGATTTCCGGGCACGTGGGCCTGAGGGCATTTTGGTCATTTTACTGAGTGGGGTTGGGACAATATATAATCTGAATTGTGGTGAGTATTAGGATGAATTTTCATTGCTTTGTCATTTATGTGGTAGTTTCGGAGTGTTATGCGTCCGTTGGAATCATTGGAAGGGCTTGGAGGCCAGTGTCGGAATTTCGGAGCGAGGTAAGTCTCCTTTCTAACTTTGTGAGGGGGAATCGTCCACCTAGGTGAAATAATTCACTACGTGCTATTATCTTTGGGGGCTACGTATGCACAAGGTGACGAGAGTCCGTGCGTAGCTACTATTATGCCATGTTCTGGTAGCCGAGGACCCACTAGCATGCTTTATGTGCGTACCTGTAACCCTGCATGTATCATTGAACTGATAATATGACCTAAAACATAATCAAATGTTTAAAATAAAGCTAGAGTTCATATTGTTAATCTTTTGAAAAAGAGAATTTGTTTCCGTTGTGAGTATATGTGTACCTGGACTAGGTGGTATCGAGGAATACCATTAAACCTGACAAATGAGTTTCAAAACAAAGATTTCAAAACCTATATTTCATATTTCTTTTAATAAAGATTTTACCACTTTCCTGAGAAAAACAGTTTTCTTGATAAAAATATGAGTTTATTTTGTGGACATGTGTAACTTTGGGTGCCTGAGTCGCTTGAGTGATTCGCGAGCAGGCTAGCCGTATTATGTTAACCGCGTCGCATGATCGATTCGCGAGCGGGGCAGATAGATGCATCTATGGTTCGAGCCGGTCGACCCCTCGACAGTGCACATTTTATTATCTTTGGTTCGCTCTGTTTGGCATTGCTTGCGCATAATATTTGTTGCATAGTTGCTATTATATTTCCCTGATTACTGGCCTGAAATGTTAAATTGTCAATTGAAATGACAAAGATTTAAAGTTATTAAAAAGACTTTTGGAAGAAGTTGTTCCTTCCGTTAATTTATTATTATTTGATTAAATCACCATGTTGATTAATTGTGAATATTACGAAGATATAAAGTGTTAAATGTGAAAGAAATCGAAGGATGTTTAAATCCTGTCTTATAAACTGCTTATGATAAAAATCATGCTTAGTGTCACTCTTAAATATTTTAAATGGACCTTTAGTAAGTGTGGACCTTTAGTAAGTGTCTAAATTGACCTCTCGTCACTACCTCTCTGAGGTTAGGCGGGCGACTTACTGAGTACACGTTATTTTTGTACTCATACTACACTTGTTGCGCATTTTGTTGCACAGGTACCTACATAGCATATTGATTGATTTGGAGACTTGGACGGGCTGCATCATCCGAAGGCGTTCCGCAGCTGACAGAGTCCCCCTCCTACCATATTATTATCATTTTAAATCCCTTGTCCAAATTGTATTTCAGACAAGCTTGTAGTATTTATAAAATTCTTAGAAATTGCTCATGTACTTGTGACACCGGGTTCTGGGATATGTATTGGGATAATTGTTTAAGTGAAATATTTAGATCACTGTCTTTAAATAACAAAATTTTAGTTGCTGTCGTATTTAATTTACGAAAATTTACTTATTAGATTTTGAAATGCAAGAAAAGGTAACGGTTTCGAAAATGTTAAAACATGAATGTATTTCAACTAATTAAGGATTTGGCTTGCCTAACAGTGGTGTCCGGCGCCATCACGACCTACGGATTTTGGGTCGTGACATGTACTTTTTGGATATGAATTGCACTTTTTGTATATGAATTGAACTTTTAGTTTATGTTTAAACTCTTAGGATATGAATTGAATTGACTTTTAGGATTTGTTCTTGTGAATTGAACTTTTAGGGTATGGTTTGAAAAATTAGGATATGAATTGAACTTTTTGGATATGAATTGAACTTTTAATATATAAATTAAACTTTTTTTTATGTTTAAACTCTTAGGATATTAATTGAATCGAGTTTTTAGGATTTGTTCTTTTGAATTGAACTTTTAGGGTTTGGGTTGAAATTTTAGGATAGGAATTGAACTTTTTGGATATAAATTGAACTTTTAGGATATAATTAAACTTGTACTTTATGTTTAAACTCTTAGGATATGAATTGAATTGAGTTTTTAGGATTTTCTCTTGTGAATTGAACTTTTAGGATATGAGTTGAACTTTTAGGATATGAATTGAACTTTTTGGATATGAATTGAACTTTTTGGATATAAATTGAACTATTAGTTTATGTTTAAACTCTTAAGATATGAATTGAATTGTGACGACCTAAAGGGTCATCACCTATTTTATTACATATTTCGTACTTTCGAGGCCTTGAAAACCTCATTTGTAGTTACCTCGATTTGCGTGCGCAGTCCGGGTGCGTAGCCTGACAGCTTAAATATGAAATTCTATGAAAAATGCTAAGACTTGCTATTAAAATGAATAAATTTGACTACAGTCAACATTTTGGGTAAACGGACTCGGACCCGTGATTTGACGGTCCCGGAGGGTCCGTAGGAAAATATGGGACTTGGGCGTATGCCCAGAATCTAATTCCGAGGTCCCAAGCCCGAGAAATGATTTTTTGAGTGAAATTATTTTCTGAAAATATTTAAGTAAATTGAAAATGAAATCTGATTATAAAGGGATGGTATCAGGCCCGTATTTTGGTTCCGGCCCCCGATACAGGTCTTATATATGGTTTAAGCACTTTCTGTAATGTTTGGTTGAAAACGGATTTCGTTTGACATGTTTCGGACTTGAAATGGGGAATTTGATGTTTTATGAAATTTGATAGAATTCATAGATTTTGAGGTTTAATTCGATGTATATGATGTTATATTGGCGATTTGAATGCTTGAATAAGTCTGTAGGATGATTTGGGAGTCATGTGTGTTTTTGGTTTTGAGACCCGAGGGCTCGGGTGAGTTTCGAGTAGTTAACGTGGTGTAAAAACATGGAAAATTTGGTTTTTTAAGCTGTTGCTGGTGTTTTATGATTTGCTCTATGCGATCGCGTAGGTTCCTCTGTGATCGCATAGAGTTAGGTGTAGGAGGAGGTCGGTTCCTCTATGCGATCGCATAGAGGCATAGGGGGTCTGGGCGGGGGCTGACTAGGTATTCTTCGCGATCGCAGTCACTTGTTCGCGATCGCAGTGGGGGGGGGGGGATCCCAGGTTCTTCTTCCCGATCGCATTCTTTTAGCCGCGATCGCAGAGTGTAGGAACCAGACTCTCCGAGATCGCATACCCATTCGCGCGATCGCTATGCACAATTTTTCCCAGTGGTATATAAATACTTCCAGAACCAGTAGCTACGGGATTCACTTAGAAAATAACGAACTTCTTCTTCTCCAAAGCCCTTAGGCATCCATTGAAGCCATCCTTCACCAAAACTTCTTGGGTTAGTAATTAACTCATTTCCTTCATTTTCATCTATAATTAATGAATTCCTAAGCCTAAAACATGCAAATTAGAGTAGAAAATCTGGAATTTGGGTAGAGTTAGGCCCTTTTGAATTTTCTTGATTAAGACCTCGTTTTGGGGTCGAATTTGAAAACAAATTATATATTCGGGCTCGTGGGTGAATGGGTGACATGGTTTTGGTCCGAGCCTTGTGTTTGGACCAAGCGGGCCCGGGGTCGAATTTTGATAATTTTGGAGGAATGCTAGGAAATGGATAATTAGGCCATGTAATAGAATCATTGAATCCTTATTGATATACTTTAGTTGATTATTTCTAGATAATATCATTCCGGAGTTGAATTCTAAAGGAAAGGCGGTGTTAGGGGGTTGATTGCTATACTTTGGACCCGAGGTAGGTGTTTGGCCTAACCTTAGCTTGAGGGAATAGGATTTGAGAGTATTATTTGTCAAATATGATGTGTAGGCATTATTTGAGAGTATTATTTGAGAGTATTATTTGCTAATTGTCAAATATGATGTGTAGGCATGGTGACGAGTATCTATACATTGGTGTCTAGCATGACTGTGAGTTTCTATATTGTGAATATTCCGATTTTGTTGTAATTCCTATGCTTAATTGATGATCCCTATATGATGTAAATGAGCATGTGAAGGAAATTGAAATCTTTAAAGATATTTGGAGCATTGTCTCAAGTTGTGAAGAGAATAATGAAGATATATGAGGTAATTACATCTTTGGAGCATTGACTCAAATTGTGAAAACGCATAATGAAGATAAGAGATAATTACATCCTTTGGAGCATTGGCTTAAGTAATAAAATAAATCATGGAAGTAAAAGTGAAAGAAAGAGATAGAATTGTTGAAATATAACCTTGTCGGGTCATCATTGTATAGTTCCCTTGCCGGGATTTGATTGTTTAATTGATGTTTCCTTGCCGGGATTTGATAGTTTAATTGATGTTCCCTTGCCGGGATTTCTATTTTTACTCTATTTATTTCCTTGCGCTTGTTTGTGATTGTTGTTTGGGTAAGGAAGAGTGTTAAAGCACGAAGGGTGATGCCGTGCCATGTTTATATTGTTATTATGCACGAGGGGACATTCCGTGCCATGTTTATATTGTTATTTTGCACGAGCGGACATTCCGTTCCATGTATATATTGTTATTATGCACTAGGGGACATTCTGTGCCATGTTTATATTGTTATTATGCACGAGGGGACATTCCGTGCCATGTTTATATTGTTATTATGCACGAG
>ML401316.1:0-42746 GCA_005239525.1 Nicotiana knightiana | reverse complement strand
TCTCCGTAATTGTATTCTTGTTTAGTTTCTGCTATATTATTTAACTGCACAGGTACACTTTGTTTTCGTGTCTTAGCCTCGTCACTACTTCGCCAAGGTTAGGCTCGGCACTTACTCAGTACATGGGGTTGGTTTTACTAATGCGACACCTGCACTTCTTTATGTTGTGCAGATTACGCAGCCGGAGCCGGAGGACATCATTAGTGGGAGTGTCTTCCAACTATCATAGAGGCTTCAAGGTATACCCGCTGGCGTTCATGGGCCTTAGCGTCTCTTCCATCCCTTTGTCTTTGATTCTGTCTTATTTTTCCTCCAGTTTCAAAGGCAGACATGTATTTCCTTTCAGTATTGTATTTAGCACTCTTATAGACAGTTCGTGAGTTTGTGACTCCAGGTTTTGGGAAACATTTACGCGTTGTTGTATTTTGATGTCCTTATTTAGCTTGAGACCGTATTTATTACGCTGATTAATTGCAAATTGTTTTAGCTTATTCTGTGAAATTGAGATTATTATGCTAGTTTAGCTATACACGTTGGCTTGTCTAGCGAGTTCAACGTTAGATGCCATCACGGCCCGACGGTGGGATTCGGGGCGTGACATGAATTGAGTTTTTAGGATTTGTTCTTGTGAATTAAACTTTTAGGGTATGGGTTGAACTTTTGGATATGAATTGAACTTTTTGGATATAAATTGAACTTTTAGGATATAAATTGAACTTTTAGTTATGTTTAAACTCTTAGGATATGAATTGAACTTGTAGTTTATAATTAATTATATTTACTATAAATTAATTTTGGTGTAAATTGGAAAAATTATCTTAATTAACTAAAAAATATTTAATTAATTTATAATTATAGAATAAATTAATTTGTTCTTGTTTTATTTGTATAGATGGAACATCGTACTTGGATGTACAATAGAAATTATCCTAATCGGTGGGGATTGCGGGAGGATTTTGTAGAAGGGGTTGATGAATTTATTAGACATGCAATGTCACTTTCACCATACCAAATTGAAGGAGGTGCACATGTGCGATTGTGTGAAGTTTAAATCCCGGAGGAAGTTAAGCTTCATCTTTATAGGAAAGGGGTTTATAGAGAATTGATTTGTGTGGACTAATCATGGAGAGATCTATGGCAGCCGTGGAATATTTCATAACAGGGTTGTTGGTGAAAGTAGTTGGTCGGCGGAGAATACATATCATGATTCTAGAATTCAGGATATAGTTGCAGATGCTTTTGGGATGCACTTAGGGGGTGAGCCCAATGAAAATGTTGAACAAACTCCTAATGATGATGCAAAATATTTTTATAAACAGTTAGAGGAAGCTAGTCGTCCACTACGTGAAGGAAGTCTGCACTCTAAGCTGTCTGTTGCAGTTAGATTACTAAGTATCAAATCTGATTGAAATATTTCTCAAGCAGCCATGGACTCGTTCATTGACCTTATGAGTGAACTAGTTGACCCAAATATCAACTTACCTGGTGATTTCTACAAGAAAAAGAGATTGGTTTCTAAGTTAGGACTTTCTTCAATGAGAATTGATTGTTGTGAAGATGGTTGCATGTTATATTATAAAGATGATGCAAATTTGGAAAGTTGTAAATTTTGTGAAAAATCTTGTTTCAAGAGGCTTTCCAGCGGGAATATGGTCGCTCTAAAGGCGATGCATTATTTACCTCTTATACCTAGGTTAAAAAGGTTATATGCATCGATGAGTTCTGCTCCTCATATGAGATGACAATTTGAAAATAAAAGACCACCTGTTGTTATGTGTTATCTCACATGGAGAAGCTTGGAAGCACTTTGATAGGACATATCCAGATTTTGCCAGTGAACCCAGGAACATTTGGTTAGGTTTGTGTGCGGATGGCTTCATGCCTTTTTCTATATTTGTGACACCATATTCATGCTGGCATGTCTTTCTTACACCTTATAATCTACCACCTGAGTTGTGTATGACTAGTCCATATATATTTTTAAATTGTACTATCCCAGGTCCACATAATTCGAAAATTTTGATTGATGTATATTTGCAACCTTTTATTGATGAGCTAAAACAATTATGGTATGATGGTGTTGAAACATATGACATATCAACCAAACAGAATTTCAATCTGCGTGCTAATTTAATGTGGATTGTTAACAATTTTCCTGCGTATGGAATGTTGTCTGGGTGGATGACTGCTGGGAAGCTAGCTTATCCTTATTGCATGGAAAATGGTTAAGCGTTCACTTTGAAACATGGCCGAAAGCAATCATGGTTTGATTGTCACCGTAAATTCTTGCCTGATGATCATGAGTTTAGAATGATAAAAAATTCATTCAAAAAGAATAAAGTGGAATATGATTTTCCACCTCCGATACTTTCAAGTGAGGAAATTTGGGAGAGGGTCCAGAACTTTAGTGAAGTTACTGAGCCTCCACCTTATAGATTCCCGGATATGGTGTTACTCATAATTGGACGAAATAGAGTATATTTTGGGAGTTGCCTTATTGGAAGGATAATCTTCTCCGACTCAACCTTGATGTAATTGATATTGAGAAGAATTATTTTTATAATTTGTTCAACACAATGATGGATGTTAAAGGTAAGACAAAAGATAACCCAAAGGCTAGAATGGACTTACAAGAATATTGCAGGCGACCTGAATTATACTTGCAGATAGAAATAAGGTGTTAAAGCCCAAAGCAAGTTACACATTCACTTTGGAGGAAAGAAGACAAATTTTTGATTGGGTTACGAAATTGAAGATGCCTGAGGGTGATACGTCGAATCACAGAAAAATGTTATAGAGGTAGGGAAGTTGAGCCATTTGAAAAGTCATGACTGTCATATTTTCATGGAGACCTTAGTGCCTATTGCATTTTTTGGTTTTCATGAAAGAATCTGGAAACCCATCATAGAGATTAGTTTGTTTTTCAAAGACTTGTGTTATACCACATTAAGGGAAGAAAACCTACTTCGCATGGATCAGACATTCGTGTAACTTCTACTAAGATGGAAAAATATTTCCATGTGGTTTATTTGATGTGATGGAACACCTTCCAATCCACCTTGTACACGAGGCACGACTTGGAGGGCCTGTTCAATGCAAATGGATGTATCCCTTTGATAGGTAATATTATAAGTTTGATGTAATATTCTATTTTATTTGAATGTTCTTGGCTAACATGAAATTATGTAGGACAATTGGAAAATACAAACAATTTGTTAAGCAGAGAAATAGGATTGAAGGATCCATATGCGGAGCCTATCTTGCAAAGGAAACTGCACATTTTTGTTCTTATTATTTTGAGAGTAACGTGCCATGTTCTAGGAATAGGCCCAATAGGCACACTGTAGAATGTGTGAATGATCCATTATATACACCAATGTCCATATTCAATCAACCAGACCGATGTTCTAAGTATGTTAGAAACAAAAGTTTGAGGGATATGGAATACAAGTGAGCTACAACTCATGTGTTGCTAAATTGTCCCAAAGTTGTACCATTTCTCAAGTAAGTTTTGATTTATTAGTTATCAAAATGTAATTACATATTGATGCAAGTACTAAAAATATTTGATGTGCACAGTCACTTCGTGGGTCAATTTTGGCCATGATACTATATATACGAGATTTGATACGTGGTTCAAACAATTTGTAAGTTTATCTTGATAATGTTCTTCTTATGTTATATATATATATATATATATATATATATATATATATATATATATATATATATCTTGATATATATATCCTGATAGGTCGTCTTATAATTAAACATAATTCTTTGATTCAAAACCTTTAGAAGTTATGTTTTATCCTTTCACAATTTGCGTGCGTAGTACGGGTGTCTTTCCGGAAAGCTTTTATGTTAAAAACAAGAAATTTTGCCTAAAAATTTCATTTGAGTTGACTTTGATCAACATTTTGGTAAATGGACCCGGATTCATATTTGAACGGTTCTGATGGGTCCGTATCGTGATTTGGGACTTGGGCGTATGCCCGAAATCGAAATTCCCTAGCCCGAGATATCAGACTATGTCGAAATTTAAAAGTTGAAAGCTTAATGAAATTGAAGTGTTTGACCAAAGTTTGACGTTTTGGATAATGGGTCCGTATTTTAGTTTCAGAACCCGGTATAGGTCCAATACCATAATTATGACTTATATGTGAAATTTGGTGCAAACCATAATTGATTTGACGTAATTCGGACGTCTGGTTATGAAAATAGGAATTTCAAAGTGTTCTTGAAAAATTCATGTGATTTGGGGTTAAATTCGTAGTTCTAGGTGTTGTTTTGGCGATTTGATCGCGCGAGCAAGTTCATATGATGTTTTTAGATTTGTGTGCGCTTTTGTTTAGAGCCCCGAGGGCTCGGGAGGGTTTCTGATAAGCTAGAGAGTGGAAAGTGGGACTTAGAACATTGCTGGTGCATTTGATCTACTGCATGCCTCTGATATCGCATTCGCGAGATCAGGCATCACAATTTCTAATCCTGCAAGTTACGCATTTGTGAGCTTCTCATCGCAAATGCAAAGAGGAGTTGGGCTAATAGTTTTCGCATTTGCGAGTTTTTGTTCGCATTTGCGAAGGGAGACTGGGAAGGGCAGTGATCACAAATGCGATCATTTTGTCACATTATCGAAGATTCAAAGGTCGCATTTGCGAACTTATTCTCGCATTTGCGTAGGAAGAAGAAGTGTGAAGGGCTTCACATTTGCGAAGCTCAGGTCGCAAATGCGACATCTGCAGCCGTGTAAAAGTGACCTAGACGAGATTTTTCTCCCTTTCTTCAAATTTTTAAATCCTAGAACCTTAGAGGCGATTTCCCCAAGACTAATTCTTCCCCAAAACATTGGTAAGTGATCCTAACCCACCTTCTTTCAATTTCCCATCACACTTCATGAATTATCAACCTAAAATCTAGGATTTCCATGGTAGAAATTGGGGGTTTGGGTAGAATTAGGGATTTTTGGGAAATTGGGATTTAGACCTCAGAATGAGGTCGGATTTCAAAACTAATGGCGTAATAGGGCTCGGGGGTGAATGGGTGAATGAGTTTTGGTCCGAACCTCGAGTTTTGACCAAGCGGGCCCGGGGTTGATTATTGACTTTTTGGGAAAAGTTTGGGAAATCTAAAATTATGCATTGTAATTGATTCCTTTAGAAATATTTGATGTTATTAAGTTAATTATGACTAGATACGAGTGGTTTGGAGGTGGATTCTAGAGGTAAAGCGGTAATTGAGCATTGAGAGGCTTGTGGAGCGAGGTAATTGTTGTGCCTAACTTTGAATTAGGGGTTTAGGAACCCTTCCCTTGATGGCTCCCCATTCCTGCTACTCACACTCCGGAGCATATGGCTCTCCAGTTTCAGACTCCAGCAGCTCATCCAATCGGAGTAGTTCAGCCGGCTGCTGCGGCACAGACCAGTGATGGGTCAACTATGTTTTCTGAGGCTTTGTGGAAATTGGATAGGTTTACCAAGCTCTTTCCAGTCTATTCCAGTGGTGCTACTTCGGAGGATCCCCGGGAGTATCTTGATTGCTGTCATGAGGTTCTTCGGAACATGGGTATATTGGAGACCAATGGGGTCAACTTTGCTGCTTTTCAGATGACTGGTTCCGCCAAGGAATGGTGGAGGGATTATTTATTGACCAGATCAGCTGGGTCGCCTGCTCTTACTTGGCACCAGTTCTCTCATCTCTTCTTAGAGAATTTTCCGCCTAATACCTTGAGGAAGGAGCACCGCCGTTAGTTCGAGCGTCTCCAGCAGGGCAGTATGACTGTTACTTATTATGAGACATGGGTCTCAAATTTGGCCCATCATGCTCTTCTTCTGCTTCCTACCGAGAGAGAGAGGGTGAGGAGGTTTATTGAGGGACTTGCTTATCCTATTAGATTGCAGATGGCTAAGGAGACTAGGAGTGAGATTTCTTTTCAGGTGGCTACCAATATCGCCAGGTGAGTCGAGATGGTTCTAAGGAGGTCAAGGGTCAGACAAGAGACCCCGTCATTTCGGTGGGTCCAGCGGTGCCTCGTCTGGAGGAAGCGGTACTTTTAGTAGAGGCCATCCTCCCATGCTGTTTCATTCAGTGCTTCAGGAATTCCACAGTGCTTTGGGGAGTCGTGGTCCTATGTGCCTCTTCTTGAGCAGCCAGCCTACAGTGCACCATCAACTCCTATCAGTGCACCTCCTATTTAGAGTTATTACCATGGTTAGCCGGCCCGTTCAAGTCAGTCTCAGTTTCCACAGCCACAATATCAGTATGGATGTTTCGAGTGTGGTGGTTATGGGCATATCAGAAGGACCTGTCCGAGATTATTGGGTGTTCTGCCACAGCATCAAAGTTCCTGTGCCATTGTTCCGGCACCAGTTGTTGCACCGCTTTCTCAACCAGCCAGAGGCAGGGGTCAGTCATCTAGAGGTAGGGGCCAGACTGTTAGAGGTGAAGGTCAGGTCGATAAAGGTGGAGGCCCGCCAGATAGAGGTCGTCCTAGGAATATGGTTCAGGGTGGTGGGGCCCAGCCCCGATGTTATGATTTTCCAGCCAGGCCTGAGGCTGAGTCATCCGATTATGTTATTACAAGTACTGTTTCAGTTTGCAGTAGAGATGCTTCAGTTCTATTTGATCCGGGTCTCTTACTCCTATGTGTCATATTATTTTGCTTCATATTTGGTTATGCCTTGTGATTATTTGAGTGCCCCTATATATGTGTCCACATTTGTGGGGGATGCTATTATTGTAGATCTTCTACTCCTCGATATGGTTGATTTTGGTGTTATATTGGGCATGGATTGGTTGTCACTTTATCACGCTATATTGGACTATCACGCCAATACAGTGACCTTAGCCTTGCTGTGGTTGCCTTAGACAAGACAATTTCCCATCACATTTCATGAATTTCCAAGACAAGAAATTGAGGGTTCGGGTAGAATTAGGAATTTTTGGTCCGAACCTCGAGTTCGGGGGTAAATGGGTGAATGTATTTTGGTTCGAACCTCGAGTTTTGACTAAGCGGGCCGGGGGTCGATTTTTTACTTTTTAGGAAAAGTTTGGGAAATCTAAAATTATGCATTGTAATTGATTCCTTTAGCAATATTTGATGTTATTTAGTTAATTGTCGCTAGACATTGTTTCACCTTGTTGAAGGTATTAGTTATCTCGTAGTTTCATTGTCTCCTATTATTTGTTTAAGCTATTTATTGGTGCTTTTATGATATACTCTGGATTTGTCTCGCTGAGTAGTATTACTTGTGTAAGGTTTATAGAGTACAAGCTTCCCATTTTCTTTGTTTTGAAGTTTAAGTATTGTGAAGGGTTTTGTGTTAAATTGTGAAATTTCTGTACTTACTAAGTAATTTATACTGATATGGTGGGATCGGGTTGCGCGCAGCAACAGGTGGAATAAGGGTGAATTGATATTATACGGTGGGATCGGGTTGCACGCCACAAAAGGTGAAATAAGGGTGGATTGTGGTGAAATAATGGTGAACTGTGATTGTGAATTGATATTATATGGTGGGATCGGGTTGCACGCCGCAAAACTTTTATTTATATTCTATTGTTTATGTTATTAAGAGGAAATAAAAGAGGATTATGATATGTACGGTGGGATCGGGTTGCGCGCCGCAACAACCTATATATTTATGCTTTTCTTTGATTGTGTTAGTTGTACGGTAGTTTTGAATTGCACTTCTGTATTGGTTATGGCTGAACACTGATGCAATACGTTAGGTACTGAATTTAATTCTTGCAAGTTACTGCTTTACTTCATTCCGTCTTCCTTTCCGCTTTTATTACTTAATATATGCATATTATATTGTGTGTATCCTGCCGTAGCCTCGTCACTTACCAGTACATAGGGTCGGTTGTACAGATGCTGCATTCTGCACTTCCTGTGAAGATTTTGGAGCAGGTTGTGGCTGATCGAGAGGTTAGCTGTAGACTTCACAACTAGGAGACCCAAGGTAGTCCTGTTAGCGTGCCCTTCTATACCCCCATATTTACTTGTATACGGCCAAAATTGAGGAAGTCCGATCTTAGAGCCTCTATGAAATCCCAAGCTGGTTTCGAGGGGCTCGAAGCACAGTCTGAGGCTCGACTCCGAAGTACTCCCCTCGTAAGAGAATATCAAGGACTCATCATACAATACCTCGAGGCAGTATAAAAATTGATGACCGTCATGGAAAGGCGAGAAATTCTCAAGGGCACGTAGTTAGAGCTGACAAGGTCCGCAAGATAGAACAAGTCTGTACTCAGCCATTATACAGCTGTACCAGTAGCATTTTCTTGTCATGATTAGACATGTACTATGTTGGGATTCCTCCTCCTATATAAAGGGGACCCCTGTCATTTTGTAACACACATGAATATTCAATACAATAGAACATTCTTTGCTTTTCTTGCCTAGACGTGCTCAACAATTACCCTATAGATTTATTGCTCTTTATTTATCGCATTCATTTTATTGTTCTTCACTTATTGTTCATTAACGACTGTCGAAGGCTACCCTCGAGGCCCGATGCTACCGAGTTCGAGGTCCCTAGTCTTGTGACTGTATTGGATTGCTTATCATTTCTCTATTACTTACACTTAGTGTTTCCTTACCTAACGAGTAGTATTAGAACAAATCACTTACTTTTAGAACCATAAATCAAATATAATTGTTAATGCCATTTTCAAGGTAAACAGTTTGGCGCCCACCGTGGGGCTAAATATAATAGTGATTATTTTGGTGCTAGTTTTCTGAAAACACAAGTTATTTTTCACACTTTTTCTTGTCCAAGAATCTTTGATTTCAGGTCCAAAATGTCTAACTCAGAAAATGCACGTGAAAACAATGGCCTTGAGTCCCATGGAAAGAACAGTGCAGTGGCCCCAATCATCGGCGTACCACCACAAAATCATGGGGTAGTACCAGCACCACACCCCGTCAATATGGCCTCACGCAATGCTGTGCATATCGATGTAGGTACTAATATCGACAGAAATGTGCGCGAAGATGACCAATGTGAAGCGCAGAGAACTCCATCTCGGGAAGAAAGAGAAGTTATCCTAGAAGTCATTTTTTAGATGTTACAACCACAGCAAGTGGCTATTGCTCAGCTACAGAGCCAGCAGAAAACTCCAAGCATGACAGTACCGGAAGCAGCTCCTCGACTCGAATAGGCACCAGAAAAATCGAGTAACAATGGGTCAACAGCAGACCCCACTATTATGAAGGTGCTCGAGGACATTGCCAAAAGGATTGAATTAGGAGAAAAGAAGATAGAAGCTAATTGCAAAAAAGTAGAAACCTATAACTCGAGGGTCGATTAGATCCTGGGTGAACCTCCAATTTTGAAGGGGGTAGATTCAAAGAAGTTCGTGCAGAAACCATTTCCATCGAGTGGGGCTGCAAATCCCACTCCGAAGAAGTTCAGGATGCCTGATATCCCGAAGTACAACGGGACCACGGACCCTAATGAGCATATTACCACTTACACTTGTGGTATAAAAGGGAATGACTTGAAGGGTGACGAGATTGAGTCCGTCTTATTGAAAAAATTTGGAGAAACACTGTCGAAGGGGCCCATATGTCGAAGATCGAAGAAACGCTTCAATGAGTAATATACTTCGAAATGATCGAAGAATGGATCAAGTCCAAAGATCCTGGGGACTCATGATCAAAGCAGGGTTCAATAGGTATTCGAGACCAGTGGATGATGCACCTCGATTGACAGAGTACAACTTCAACGTCGACGTTTCAGGCATCGTGTCGGCCATAGGCAAGATCGGAGACACCAGGTGTCCCAAGCCCATACAATCAGATCCTTCCCAAAGGAACCCCAACTTAATGTGCAAATACCATGGCACTCATGGGCACAGGACAGAGGACTACAGATAACTTCGAGAGGAGGTAGCCCGATTGTTCAACGAAGGGCACCTTCGAAAGTTCCTCAACGACTGGGCCAAAATCACTTTCGAGAAAGAGATGCCAACAGAAAATGAACCAGAGGAGCCACATCATATCACTCACATGACCATCGGAGGGTTCGACATCCCACAAGGTCCAATGTTCAAGCGAATAAAGGTATCCATCACGAGGGAAAGGCAGATTCGGAATTATATACCCGAGGATACCACTCATATTCAGCGAGGAAGACATCGAGGCCTTATCTCAACCTCATAATGATGCAATGGTAATTTCTTTTCTTTTAAATAAGTTTCAAATTAAATGTGTTCTCGTAGATCCAGGTAGCTCGGCCAACATAATCAGGTCGAGGGTTGTGGAGCAGCTCGGGCTGCTCGATCAAATCGTGCCCGCCTCTCGAGTCCTGAATGGATTCAATATGGCGAGTGAGACAACGAAGGGGAAATTATCTTTCCAGCCAACGTGGCCAGTAAGATTCAAGATACCAAGTTCCATGTCATTGAAGGTGACATGAGATACAATGCCTACTCGGGAGGCCATGGATTCATAGTATGAGGGCAGTGCCATCAACTCTTCATCAAATGATGAAGTTCCCAACAAAGGACGGTGTAAAAATTGTGTATGCATAGCAGCATACAACATGCAGCATGCAGCAAAGGATATGTTTGCAGTACATGACGTGGCACCGACGTCGACACCTTCCGCCTCGGAGAAGTCCAAAGACAAGCAGTTGATCCCGAGGAAGGGGCAGATAGCCAAATAGCAACCACAGTATACACCCTCGGTTGAACCCGAGGAACGGGTTATCGATGAGCAGTTGATCTAGGGTGATGAAGTCAACAGTCAAAGAGCTTGATCAAGCTTCAGCCCAAGGTAAAGCGTGCATTCGAAAATGAGGTAAAAACTGTTCTCAAAAGACCCATTCCCATTTCCTAACATCGATCGCTTGATCGAAGCCACGACCTATCATTGAGATCATTACTTTTCTTGATGCTTACTCCGGGTATAATCATGTCACACCCCGAACCTGGGGGCGATACCGGCACCTGGTGCCTCACCTATCCTTATATACCAAGTTGCGACTAAGGGATTCTGAACATGTGATGTCATACTTTGTTCATGGGCCACATTGCAAGAGAACTGCAAATTTTGACTAAATATCAATTATAAAGCTAGTCTGACAAGGCCGTCATAACTATTGCAGCTAACAAACCAACCAAATATACATACAAGGCCTACTAGCCCAATATATTGCACTAACTGACATGATATGCCTACAAGCCTCTGCTGATGGATATACTGTGATCAGAACAACTCCTCGACCTACTCATAACATATATACATATATACACAAGATGTACATAAAGCTCTAGACCCGACAACTCCGAAGGACGTGGAGCTTAACGATAAGGCTGAACTTGGGCAACACCTACTAGGAAGGTCTACCCGTCTATCTGTCTGAACTTGCACACATGAAATGCAGCGCCCCTAGAAAAGAGGCGTCAGTACGAAATAATGTACCGAGTATGTAAGGAAATATATTGAAAAAGCTGAAACTGAACTGATAACATAATAACTGCAAGTAACTGGAAGTAAAAGATAATTTGAAGATATGCTTACCTGCTGATAATGACTCAACTCTGTTAATATGGTAAGTAAAATAGATGTCCGGCCCTATAAGGTTCAGTATAAATATATAACTGCTCTGCCGTAGTAGGCTCGCTCATAGGCGCTCGGCCATACTAGGCTCTGTATCTCGGCCAAATGGGCTCGATCGTAGGCACTCGGTCATAGTAGGCTCGGTATATATCTTACAATCTGATCTGAGGTTGCCCAATAGGGGCCTGCCCATCGATTATTGCTCGATGATAATGAAAATACTGTGATACTGTACCTTGCGAGACTAGCAAAACTAGAAAAATATATAAAGAGAATATTGTAATGACGAGATCATGCAAAATGAAGGAAGAGCTTAGACTTAACATACCTGTAACTTCTAGCTTATACCTCTCTGTACTACAGGGTTGCCACATTGTTTATTACAGCCACATTTCCACCAACACTCTTTGATAACATTCCTCATCAAATGACCTTTATAAGCTTCTATAATGTCCTCATTTTTCTGTTCTTTCCAATGGACACTCTTTGCAAAAGAAGTGGCAGGGTTTCTTGTGGTCATGATTCATGGAAATACATTCTTTAAGAAAGTCTTCTTTTTTAAGGCCTTTCCAGTTCTCTAATCCAGCACATATACCACACAACTTTAGACTTTGTCACATAATAGTATGACTTTAAGATTCATCCAAACATTAAGGGAGGGGATGCGACGTGGGGATGGGTGGGAAGGTTTAATATTTATCCACTTATTAGGTAATTAGGTAGTGTCCCGTTACCCGGTCATTAACCAATTACCCGCATAATTAAGAATTGTCTCAAATTACTTAAAATTCTACTTATTTTTAATACCTATTTATATATATCATACTATCACGGTCATATGGTACCTTGTATGGTACTAGTCCATAAATATCGGGTATTAACGCTCGGCCCGTATTTATCACAACATGCCAAACTTGGACGAAAATTCATTTTCTTTGACTTGCTTCCCCTCTCCCCTTCACGAATTTACTTATCACTTGTTTGAAATAGCATGATCCTTATAATCTCCAAATAATCTTTTCCTTGGACAGGTGTTAATTACCTTACGAAAAATCCAACGTACTATACTACAGGGTGCAACATCGTCGTAATTTAATACTACGAAGCATAACATCATCGTAATGTAATACTGCAGGACGTAATATCAACGTAATATTGCGGGGCGTAACATCATTCCCCCCTTTGAAACATTCGTCCTTGAATTTTAGCTGATGCACTTATCATTCTCATAACCCATAACTCTTGCGAATACTTTAATATTCTCCTTTCTATTTAGGTATCTTTCCCACACCATGACTTGTGATTGAATTCCTTCCAATCTCGTATGTTGCTACCTCCTATCATGCAGCCTCTACGATACTGACCTTTTAAGTGTGCCTATGCAACTCTTCTCTCCTTTTTCCTCCAGCTTTTAGCTAATCTCTAGGCATTACTTTGTAAACATATAGAAGGCTTGATAGGATGCCTCTCTAGGCATCTGTAGGTGTACTGAAGTTCTTCGCTCGGTACTTTGTAGAACTTGCGAATATGGCTATGTCTTATTTCATAGACCTGGTTATCTATTCGTATGACTTTACTGCATCTACGTAGGTCAAACTATACCATAATTCTCACTTTGATTTATCGTTACTGAGGTCTGTAACCAACTCAAGGTTACTCTTGTTGTTTATCCTTAAGACTGATGGTCTAATCTCATCTCATACTATTGAACTTTTATCCATCTATTGTTGATTTACCTTAATGTTGATTCATCATCTACCACTAATAACTTGATCTTTTATGTAACACCTCCGCTAGGGCTCGCGTCTCACCGGGGACATCTGGAGTCATTAGATTGATCCACCTAGCGGTGATACTATACTTCCATAACCATACTTTATAGCATCCTAATGTGACTCACCTTATATGGGTATTTTAGTCCCTTACAATACATGAAATCCTCTTCCTTTTTTTCTCTTCTTCAAATCATTACTCAAGCGAAGGCCCAAACGTCATCCTTTATTTATCATAATTACACCCTTATTCTGCTACCAGGGCAACATCCCATCTCTTCTAAATGCTATTAGTCTTAGACTCCTTTGAGTTTATCCAGGCTATATTGAGCTTTCTATAATTTAGAGGAACCATCAACTCCTTTGTTTTTACGGGCTTAATCCCGAGGACTTATCCATTTTCGTCACCTTATCACTTGCCTTCTTCGTATCCTTACTCTTGTTTTTCTAAAACCTTGTTGTTCTATCATACTTTAGCTTGCGATCGATTCCCTAATGCTTTTCTGGAATATCAAGCGAGACATTGCATCGTCTCTAACTCTTCTTTTAGTCTCTAATTAGATCTTTCGATACTTAGAAACCATACGCTGGAAGGTATGCCACTGAGGATGCCGATATCATTCTTGGATATTGAATCCCCGCGCTTCAAGCCTTCTATCCGAAGTATGGACTATTCACAACCTTTTGCATCTAAGTATCTCATATGTCGTTCACCTTTACCTTAGTTACTTTAAAGTATCGCATCACATCTTCTATCTCCTTCATGACCTTCCTTCCATATAGGTAGAATTCACATCCACAATTTGAAGCTCTATTATAATACTTGCACCTCTGGTGCCTATATAATCCGGTGGGAGATCCATACTGAATCCTTATCAGGCTGGTACTTTTCTAACTGGCTTTATCGTAGATCTGTTATAGAATATGGTTGTTGTGCTATCTCTCTTGCACATCTAATATTAAGAGTGATTCTGCTATGTTCTCAATCACTATGTCCATAATTTTCTGGGTTCAATAATCAAACTCCTGATTTACTTAGTTGATGTAACTCTTTAATTTCCTATTTCCTCTGATCAACCTTTATGTAGGCTTAAGCTATCTTCCGATCTGCGGCTTATGGTGTTAGTTGTTACTTTTATCCTTTCATGGCGCTAGGGAATATGCTTGATACAATCCTTTAACAACTTAATCTTTCATCTATGACCTGGGCTCAATTCTTTCTTTTAACATATACCAGAATCTTCTATGGCTGTAAAAACTCCGAACCCTTAAGCGCGTTCATAATATAACCAACTCTGGATCATTGATCGAATAATTCCTCTTTTTCCATCTTAGCTTTCTTTAAATGTAAGCTATTACTTTTCCAGATCTTTCTGCCCCTTGTTGCGTCCATACTTAGCTTATCTTAGTGCCCACATATATTGAAATTCCATACAACTCATATGATCCTAAATATCACTTCTAATTTTACTCCCTGTTTATTAGCTACTGTAGGTGCCACTTTCTTTTGGAGTGCATACAATTTTGTAGTGAGACTAATATTACACAATCATTTCCTCCTTAGGTTACTGAACTTAGGTTGAGGCCTCCTTCCTTACTTCCTCAACTAGTCTTTTATTATAGTATTTAGGGAGGATTCCCTTGCTCTTTTAAAGTTGTGAGCCTATTACATTGTATACTCGACGGACCTTCTGATGTTTTTCCTTGCCTATACGTATCCGTAGTTACTTACCTCCACGCCCTTGTTCTTGTAGGGTTGCTTCTGAACTGATATTTTGACTGCCTTTCTAGTGGAACTTTCTTTTATCCCCGTAACACTTATACGTTACCTTTAACTACCCCGACTTCTATTTCAATATATCTCAAATATTATAATGAGATTACCGCGAGACTAAATTTTCCATGTTGGGGTTTACTACATTTATCCTGCATGATCTGCTGATTTGTCTATACTTCTTGTCTAGTCATGTCTAGGATCTTTCTGAATCAACTACTAACTACTCGTCGGCCCATTCTCATATCCATATTACGCGTAATCTTTCTTGGGTTGTTTCCTTGTCTTAACTTACCTCACATACTAGCTGCTTATTTATCAATAACATCCCGGGCAGGAACCCTTACTTCATTTTCTTACGTTGTGCTTACATAACATTTTGGAATCGTAGGATATCTGTAGGATTTGATAAGTTCAATCTCATCCCATTTCTCATTTTTATTGCATTCTTCCTTTATCATTCCATTCCCTCCTTTAGGGGAGCACTAAGACTTTGAGCTACGACGACTTGCCTATAGATATTTTCCTCTCCATCTTTGGCGTCCTTTCGCATCATCAATGACCCTTACTCACTTTGCGGTAATACTTCTGTACCAAGGATAACAAAATTCCTCACTCGCAATGGTGGCACTTAGTGTAACTGTCACATATAGTTCTTTAAGCTTAACTTTGCTCACATTGCTTGTTTTAGGGAAGCGTTTTCGTAAAGGATCTTCTTCTGTTGTCCATTCTATTACTGTCGGAACGCAATCTGAAATTCTCATGATGCTGACTATTATCAAATCACTCAGTTCCTAATTCATGTTTAGTTTATCTTGCTCACCAGTCCATATTGATTTCTATTACTCTAGGTTTAACTTTTCCTTCTGTTAATCACGTTAGAGTCGCGGACTTATTTCTCGAAATGAGGACGTGACTATATAGCCTATACTCTTTTGTTGTAATAAGACCCATCATCTCTTGTCTCTTTCTTCATTTGACTATAGATTCTGTAACACTCTACCGTTGCCATCTATGTATCACATTTCACTCATAATGCTTCATTATCCCTCCTCGTACTTCCCTGCTAATATTTCTATCTATCACTTTATTCTGAAAACTTTAACAAGACATTCTTTCGCTTTTACCTCCCCTTACTCCATCTACTGGCTCTTCGGCTGCCTAACATTCTCCCTTTACTAGGAACGGGAGTCACACTAAGGTAATATTTATCCCTTCCAGGATTTCAGTGCCTGTCTTTGTAGTGCTCATATCTAGCCAACTATTTTAGAGTGAAACATTTGAGATGTATTAGCACATTTGCAATATTCTTTGGAACTGTCAACTGATGCAAACAATGCATCCATCATTTTGGATTATTCAAACCCCAGCCAGATCCTTATATCCCATCCTCCTCTTATACTACTTCTATTAACCCCCATAGGGCATAACTGGAATGGATGTGACCAATTGTATATACCTCTGTTACCATTGAAGGTAACTCAAAATTCTTATATTTCTCTGCCTGAGTTGAGAATACCGATAATCTTCATTAACTGGGTACCTCATACTCTTTTTCACTTTGCTTCCTTTACTTGTTGAAACTTGTATTTATCTTCTAAATATCTCGTTGTCTTTCACCCTAAAGGTGGATAGATATTATTTCCTTAAGGCTCCTTTTCCAGAAGCTCACAGAGTTCTTATGACTCAACTCTTTCACAACTGCATTCAATTCCTTACCAACCATCTTTCTAAATGTAAGCATCGTCGTATTATGAATAAGGTCGAGTTTACGAAATTGTGTTCTTACAACTGAGCTCTATCACACGATCTAGATTAAGAAGAAAGAGTGAAAATCCTAAATGCCCTGTAGCCTCCTGCTTATAAGGGTGGTGCACGACACACCCATAAACAAGACTCTACTAGACACGGCTTGTAGACTCCCTAGGACATAACTACTCTGATACCACTTTTGTCATGACCGAACTTGGGGGAGAGACCGACACTTGGTGCCTCACCTATCCTTGCGTAACAACTTGCGATTAAGGGATTCTGAACATGTGATGTCATACTTTGGCCATGGGCCACATTGCAAGATAACTGCGAATGTTGACTAAATATCAATATAAAGCTGGGCTGACAAGGCCGTCATAATTATTGCAGCTGACAAACTAACCAAATATACAGACAAGGCCTACAAGCCCAACATATTTCACTAACTGACAGGATATGTCTACAAGCCTCTGCTAATGGATATACTGTGATCGAAAAAGCTTCTCGACCTACTCATAACATACATACATATATACACAAGATGTACATAAAGCTCTAGACCTGTCAACTCCGAACAACGTGGAGCTTACCGATAAGGCTAAACTCGGGCAACACCTACTAAGGAGATCTACCCGTCTGTCTGTCTGAACCTGCACGCATGAAATGCAGCGCCCCTAGAAAAGGGACGTCAGTATGAAACAGTGTATTGAGTATGTAAGGCAATATACTGAAAGCTGAAACTGAACTGATAACATAATAACTGCAAGTAACTAGAAGTCAAAGATAATCTGAAGATATGCTTACCTACCGATACTGACTCAAATCTCTTAATATGGTAAGTAAAATAGTTGTCCGGCCCTATAAGGCTCGGTATAAATATATAAATGCTCTGCCGTAGTAGGTTCGCTCATAGGCGCGCGACCATACTAGGCTCTGTATCCCAGCCAACTGGTCTCGCTAGTAGGCGCTCGGCCATAGTAGGCTCG
This sequence comes from Nicotiana knightiana, assembly GCA_005239525.1. Taxonomy (NCBI): domain Eukaryota; kingdom Viridiplantae; phylum Streptophyta; class Magnoliopsida; order Solanales; family Solanaceae; genus Nicotiana; species Nicotiana knightiana. The sequence goes on along the minus strand of ML401316.1, from coordinate 24,893 downwards.
GTATATATCTTACCATCTGATCCGAGGTTGACCAATAGGGGCCTGCCATAGAGTATAGCTCGATGGTAATGAAAATATTGTGATACTGTACATATATATATGGACCTTCTACTCTCTTGAATGGAAGAATGAAATACTCAAATGAATATGAAGTCCCGATAAAGAGAATATTTTAACTTACAAAACTAGGAAAATAGACGTAACTTAAGAGACTAGCAAAATATATGTAAATTTCGGGATATAAATTTTTCTTTATGCCTCGTTGTCAAACTTGTGTAATGACGAGATCATGCAAAATGAACGAAGAGTTTAGCCTTAACATACCTGTAACTTATGGCTTATACCTCTCTGTACTACACGGTTTCCACATTGCTTATTACAACCACATTTCCACCAACACTCTTTGATAACGTTCCTCATCAAATGAACTTTATAAGCTTCTATAATGTCCTTATTTTTCTGTTCTTTCCAATGGACACTCTTTGCAAAAGAAGTGGCAGTGTTTCTTGGGGTCACGATTCATGGAAATACATTTTTAAGAAAGTCTTAGTTTTCAAGACCTTTCCGGTTCTCTAGTCCACCACATATACCACACAATTTTAGACTTTTCCACATAATAGTATGACTTTAAGAGTCATCTAAACATTAAGGGAGGGGATGCCACGTTGGGATGTGTGGGAAGGTTTAATATTTATCCACTTATTAGGTAATTAGGTAGTGTCCCGTTACCAGGTAATTAACCAATTACCCGCATAATTAGGAATTGTCTCAAATTACTTAATATTATGCTTATTTTTAATACCTTTATATATACATATATATATATATCATACTATCATGATCATATGGTACCTTATATGGTACTAGTCCATAAATATCGGGTATTAAGGTGCAACATCGTCGTAATTTAATACTGCATAGGTAACATCATCATAATATAATACCGCAGGACGTAATATCAACGTAATATTACGGGGCATAACAAATCAAATTCAAATGAACCCGGAGGACCAGAAAAAGACTTCGTCTATCACGAAGTATGGTTCATATTCTTATAATGCAAAGAAAACGGAAGCCGCATAAAGAACACCTAGGGAATGAGATATTCGAGCATCAAATAAGACAAGCCTATAGAGTTTTACGTTGATGGCATGTTAGTCAATTCCCTACGCGCAGACGGACATTTGACTCGTTTGCAGGTAACATCAAACATCCTCAGAAGGTACAACATGAAGCTCGACCCTTGGCATCGATTCAGATAAATCCTCAAAGTCTCATGGTGTCGAGCAGAAGAATCAAGACCACCGAGGGCCCAAACCTCCACTGTTTCGGAGCCGAGGACTTACTCCTGAGAAAAGTCACCTTCAACACTTGAAACCCGAATGAATGAATAAAGGGCCGTACCACGTCCTTAGAGTAACAGGAAAAAGGTCCTACGAACTTAATACCATGGAAGGCGAACGACTGCTAAGCAAATGGAACATATTAACGCCCAAGTGCTATCATCGCTAAAGTATAACCTTCTCCGTTTTTCATTCATGTTTCATACTAACTCATTGCAGGTGTTCGATCGAGAGGAAAAGAAGCATCCTCCAGCTCGAAGACCTTGGGTTTTAAAGCATGCATTGCACTCTTTTCCCTTAGATCAGGTTTTATCCCAAATGGGTTTTACCGAAGAGATTTTTAACGTGGTAACATCCATATGCTACCTAAGGAGCACACAACAAGTATTCAAGGTTTCTTTTTAATCAACCTTGAATACTGGGGGGCATCCCCTCGGAGGTTTTCTCGAAGGAATCAAGTTAAGCCTAAGAAGTCCTCGATAGGAGAATGTTGTATTGGGCCGAACGGTCAAATCAACCGTGTCGATGTAGAATAATCGAGCCTCCGAACATGTACACACATATCAAGTAATCAAAGAGGCCTCTTTGCTCATCAACACGCTTCGTGCCTCAAAGAAGTTTACTACTTTCACGTAAGACGCCTAAGGGCCCAAAAACTCTCAAACACTCGAGGACTGTCATCGATAGTCAACTCATCGAGCCGTCAAAAACTCAAATTCGTAAGACCTCAATGAGGCAACTTCCATCTAGTAAGCTCTAGATGAGGCGACATCAAATTTATAAGACCTCAACAAGGGACACTCAAAATCGTAAGACCTTAGAGAAAAGGCATACCCCGATATTAAGTCCGAGGCTATATATTCGAACTTGTAAGACCCCTAAAAAGGCATACCCTCGATATAGACACCGAGGTCATCTCACTCGGGGACTAAAGGCTGCGGCCGAACATAAAGACTACAGTCATATTAAAAGGCTACGGCCGAATTTAACGTGGCTCGTAAACGTCCGACTGCCGCCATAAAACTAAAGCCCTTCAAATACTTCAAAAAGAATCGGTTAATAAGGATACCCTCAGTATAAGCAAAGGATTTTCGATAATATCTGCTCCGAGCAATGAAAAGGCTTCAACACGATCAACCTTCAATAAAAAGGCTTCAAAATAATCAGCCTTCAATAAAAAGGCTTCGAAACATCAGCCTTCGAGAAAACCTCGCAAGGTACTCAATTATCGTCGCATATCGACTTATGATCAAGGTTCTTATTCGAGCCATCAAAGAGTCGGACGGACACAAAACATGCCAAGGCGTAACAAAAACTGTAAAAGTCTTTTGCCAAAATAAGGGAAAACTATAGCCATATTAGAGGTCGAATCGACCCAATCTAAAGAGCCTAAGGACAAATTTGTAAGACCTCAATGAGGCAACACCATATTTGTAAAACCTTAAAAGGGCATAGCCCCGATATCAAGGCCAATTCCATAATATCGAACTTGTAAGACCCCTAAAAGGGCAAACCCTCGATGTGAAGGCCGAGGTCATATCGCTCAGGGGCTAATCATAAGACCTCGATGAGGCAGAATCAAGATTATAAGACCTCAACTGCAAGCATCAAAATTCAAACCACAAAAGAAAAGACAAAGGCAAGGTGGAAGTTTATGCAAAAACAAGACGAACTATCTCTTTATATAAATGGTGGTACAAAGGTACATTTACAACACTCCGATAGGGAGCCTTCCACTGAAATAAAACCTAGTATATTGTTATCATCAGGAACTTCATCTTTTCCCCCTTGGAGACTTTGCCTTCATAAACCCCCTCGGGACTAGCATCCTCGTCAGCTTCTTCCTCTTCGTCTTCAACATCGGCTTCATCGTCGGTAGAAAGGAGGAACTTGGAATTAAACTCATCCGCCTTAGCCTACTCTATCTCCTACGAGATTTCAAATCCCTTATCATGAATCTCCTCGAGGGTCTCCCTCCAGGATCTGCATCGAGCATACTTATTTCTTCTTGTCTCTCGATCGGAAGCCTCCCTCAACCTCATCCGAGCATCAGTACCTTCTTTTAGATAGATGCCCCCTTCTTGTCGGCCTTTATTCGGACTCCTTCGGCTTCGGCTCGAGCCTCCGTGACTTCGGCCTTCATCTTCAAGAGATCAGTTTCAAGCTTAACTATCCTGCTTGCTTGAATCGAGTTGCTCCCTTGAGCATTACAGAGTTGAAAAAGGTGACAAATAGCAGTTCGGGGGTTTTCGAGAATCGTGCTCTGTGCAACCTTTCTGTCACATCAGTTATTGACCATTCGTGGCTAACATCACGATGGAGATATCGAAGAGCAAAGAATTCAAAATTGTTTCTTATCATTTCACTCTAAGAAACACGGGGACTATCTGTATACGGCCAAAATCAGGGAAGTCCAATCTTAGAGCCTCTATGACATCCCAAGCCCGGTTTCGAGGGGCTCGAAGCACAGTCTGAGGCTCGACTCTGAAGTACTCCCCTCGAGAGAGAATATCGAGGACTCTACACAGTATACCTCGAGGCAGTATCAAAATCGATGACCATTATGGAAAGGTGGGAAATTCCCAAGGGCACGTGGTTAGAGCTTACAAGGTTTGCAAGAATAGTACAAGTCCGTACTCAACCATTATACAGCTGTACCAGTAGCTTTTCCTTTTCATGATTAGAAATGTACTATGTTGGGATTCCCCCCTCCTATATATAGGGGACCCCGGTCATTTTGTAACACACATGAATATTCAATACAATAGAACATTCTCTGATTTTCTTGCCTAGACGTGCTCAACAATTACCCTATAGATTTATCGCTCTTCATTTATCGCATTCATTTTATTGTTATTCACTTATTGTTCAGTAACGACCGCCGAAGGCTACCCTCGAGGCCCGATACTACCGAGTTCGAGGTCCCCAGTCTTGTGACCGTATTGGTTTGCTTATCATTTCTCTATTACTTAAACTTAGCGTTTCCTTACCTAACGACTAGTATTAGAACAAAACACGTATTTTTAGAACCATAAATCAAATATAATTGTTAATACCATTTTCAAGGTAAACATTACTATTTTTCCTTATTTCACAAAGATGTATTTTCTTTCGGACAAATGCTTGTAGAAAAGTCTTAGTATGTTCATGAATTGTTACTCCGGATTCTTGGTAGTAATAGTACATAATTAAAGTTGATGTTTATATACTTTTGCATTTATTTCGATTTGTTATAGCTCGTTTATTGGTAATCACCTAAATGTAAAGAATCTGCTAAATAACCTCTAACGTTGTCTTGCCTAGCAAGTGTAATTTTAGGCACCATCACGATCCCGACGGTGGGGATTCTGGGTTGTGACAAGTTGGTGTCAGAGCACTAGATTGCCTAGGTCTTACAATTCACGAACTAGCTTAGTAGAGTCTTGGGGATCGGTACGGAGACATCTGTACTTATCTATAAGGCTATAAAGTTTAGGAACAAATTTCACATTTATTCATCTCTGTCGTGCGACTCTGTCTCCTTAATACTGATTGAACTCTCCTACTCTTATTCTCTCACAGATGGTGAGAATGCATGCCGCTTCTTCAGTTGAGCAGCAGCTAAAGCCTCCAGCACTAACTCTTACGAAGGGTAGAGATCGAGGCTGAGGCCGTGCCCGAGGCCGAGGCAGGGGAAGGGGAAACGCTCAGCCCAGAGCCAGAGAAGCAGCCCCAACAGTGGAGCCTTAGGTGGAGTTCGACGAGGAGGTTCAAGCTCAGACTATTCCTGCGGGGCCAGCTCAAGTCTCGGAGGGGTTCATTGCCACCCCAGTTCTTCAAGATGATTTGGTCCGTTTGGTGGGCTTTAGGGAGAGTGTGGCCCACACTGGCGTATTTCCCATGGCACCAGCCATATTTCAGGCTGGAGGAGGAGACCAGACTCCTGCTACTCAGTTTCTGGAGCAGATGGCTCCCCAGTTTCAGACTCGAGCAGCTCATCCAGTCAGATTAGTTCAGCCGGTTGCTACAGCACATACCGGTGATTGGTCAGCTATGTCTTCTGAGGCTTTATGTAGATTGGATAGGTTTACCAAGCTCTTTCCAGTCTATTTCAATGGTGCTACTTCGGAGGATCCCCCAGAGTATCTTCATACTTGCCATGAGGTTCTTTGGAACATAAGTATATTGGAGACCAATGGGGTCGATTTTGCTGCTTTTCAAATGACTGGTTACGCCAAGAAATGGTGGAGGGATTATTTGTTGGCTAGACCAGCTGGGTAGCCTGCTCTTACTTGGCACCAGTTCACTCATCTCTTCTTAGAGAAATTTCCGCCTAATACATTGAGGGAGGAGCACCGTCGTCAGTTCAAGTGTCTCCAGTAGGGCAGTATGACTGTTACTCAGTATGAGACCTATTTTGTGGATTTGGCCCATCATGCTCTTCTTCTGATTCCTACCGAGAGAGGGTAAGGAGGTTTATCGAGGGACTTGCTTAGCCTATTAAATTGTAGATGGCTAAGGAGATTGGGAGTGAGATTTCTTTTGAGGCGGCTGCCAATGTCGCCAAGAGAGTCGACATGGTTCATGGATAAGGAGGTCAGGGATCAGACAAGAGACCCCGTCATTCCGGTGGGTTCAGCGGTGCCTCTTCTGGAGGCAGTGGTACTTTTGGTAGAGGCAATCCTCCCAGGACATTTCATTCACCTCTTTAGGCATCCCACAGTGCTTCGGGGAGTCGTGGTACTTATGTGCCTTCTTCTGGGCAGCCAGCCTATAGTGCACCATCAGCTCCTATCAGTGCATCTCCTATTTAGAGTTATTACCGTGGTCAGCTAGCCCGTTCGGGCCTGTCTCAGTTTCCACAGCCACAATATCAGGATGGATGTTGCGAGTGTGGTGGTTATAGGAATATCAGGAAGACTTGTCCAAGATTATTGGGTGTTCTGCCACAGCATCAGAGTTCATGTGCCATGGTTCTAGCACAAGTTGCTGCACCGCCTGCTCAACTAGCTAGAGGTAGGGGTCAGGGAGCCATAGGTAGGGGCCTGACTATTAGAGGTGGAGGCCTGCCAACTAGAGGCCGTCCCAAGGATATGGTTCAGGGTGGTAGGGCCCAACCCCGATGTTGTGCTTTTCCAGCCAGGCCTGAGGTTGATTCATCTGATACTGTTATTCTAGGAACTGTTTCAGTTTGCAGTAGAGATGATTCAGTTCTATTTGATCTGGGGTCTACTTACTCCTACGTGTCATCTTATTTTGCTTCATATTTGGTTGTGCCTTGTGATTCTTTGAGTGCCCCTGTATATGTGTCCACACATGCGGGGGATGCTATTATTGTAAATTGTGTTTATTGTTCGTGTTTGGTCACTATTGGGAGTCTTGAGACAAATGTAGATCTTCTACTCCTCGATATGGTTGATTTTGATGTTATATTGGGCATGTATTGGTTATCACCTTATCACACTATATTGGACTATCATGCCAAGATAGTGTTTAGCTTATTTGGCTTATGTTCGTGATTCTAGTGTGGAGATCCTGTGCATGTTGTTCGTGAGTTTCCATAGGTCTTTCCTGTAGACCTACTAGGGATGCCACCCCACAGGGATATTGATTTCTGTATTAATTTGGCTCCGGGCACTTAGCCCATTTCCATTTCTCCATACCGGATGGCCCCCCCAAAGTTGAAGGAATTGAAGGAACAATTGCAGGATTTGCTTAATAAGGGCTTCATTAGAGCTAGTGTCTCGCTCTAGGGTGCACCAGTGTTGTTTGTGAAGAAAGAGAATGAGTCTATGAGGATGTGTATAGATTATCGACAGTTGAACAAAGTCACCATCAAGAACAAGTATCCATCAATTGAGGATTGATTTGAGATCTAGCTACCATCAGTTGAGGATTAGGGCATCTGATGTCCCTAAGACAACTTTTTGGACGCGGTATGGGCTTATGAGTTTCTGGTGATGTCCTTTGGGTTGATTAATTCCCCAGCAGCATTCATGAATTTGATGAACCGAGTGTTCAAGCCTTATTTGGACTCCTTTGTGATTGTATTTATTGACGGCATCGTGATATACTCCCGCAGTCGGGAAGAGCATGAGAAGCACCCGAGGATTGTGTTTCAGACTCTGAAAGACATCCAGTTGTATGCTAAATTTTCAAAATGCAAGTTTTGATTGGATTCAGTCACTTTCTTGGGCCACATTGTATTAGTAGAGGGAATTCAGGTAGATCCTATGAAGATTGAGGCAGTCCAGAACTAGCCTAGACCCACTTCAACTACGGAGATCAGGAGCTTCTTGGTATTAACGGGATATTACCATCAATTTGTGGAGGGGTTTACATCGATGGCAGCCCCGTTAGCCAGGTTGACTTAGAAGGGTGCCCGTTCATATGGTGAAACAAGTGCGAGTAGAGCTTCAGAAGCTCAAGACTGCTTTGACTACAGTGTCGGTATTGGTGTTGCCTACAGGTTCAAGATCATACACGGCATATTGTAATTCTTCCCATGTTGGACTCGTTGCAGTATTGATGTAGGAGGGTAGGATGATTGCATATGCGTCTCGAAAGTTGAAGGTTCATGAGAAGAATTAACCTGTCCATGACTTAGAAATGACAACCATTGTTTACGCGCTGAAGAATTGGAGGCACTATCTTTATGGTGTATCATGTGAGGTTTTCACAAATCACCGCAGTCTTTAGTACTTTTTCAAGCAAAATGATCTCAATTTGAGGCAGAGCAGATGGTTGGAGCTATTGAAAGACTATGATATCACCATCTTGTACCATTCCGGGAACACCAATATGGTGGCCGGCGCATTGAGTAGGAAGGAAACGAGTATGGACAGCCTTGCGTTCATTCAAGTCAATGAGAGGCCACTAGCATCAGATGTTCAGACTTTGGCCAACCAGTTTCGGAGGTTGGATATTTTAGAGCCCAGCCGTGGTCTAGCTTGCACAGTCGCTCAGTCTTCTTTGTTTGAGCATATCATAGATTGGCAGTATGACGACCCTTACTTGTTGGTCCTTAGGGATACAGTGCGTCACAATGGTGCCAAACATGTACTATTGAAGATGAAGGAGTCTTTAGGATGTAGGGTTGTGTTTGTGTGCCTAATGTTGATGGGCTTCATGAGTTGATTCTTGAGGAGGCCCACAATCCACGGTATTCTATTCACCCGGGCGCCGCAAAGATGTATCAAGACTTGCAGCAACATTATTTGTGGAGGAGGATGAAGAAGGATATAGTTGCTTATGTAGTTGGGTGCCTGAATTGTCAGCAGGTGAAGTATGAGCATCAAAGACCCGGTGGTTTTCTTTAGCAGATAGAGATTCCTGAGTGGAAGTGGGATTATATCACTATGGATTTTGTTGTTGGACTCTCATGGACTCAGAGGAAGTTCGATGTCGTTTGGGTTATTGTGGATAAGCTGACTAAGTTAGCGCACTTCATTCCTGTGGCAATTACCTATTCCTTGGAGTGGTTGGCAGAGATTTACATTCGTGAGATTTTCCGTCTTCACGGTGTGCCCGTGTCTATAATTTCTGATCAAGGTACGCAATTCACCTCACACTTCTAGAGGGAAGTACAACGTGAGTTGAGCACGCGGGTTGAGTTGAGCACATTGTTTCATCCTTAGAAGGAAGGACAATCCGAGTGCACTATTCAGATCTTGGAGGATATGCTCCGCGCATGTGTCATAGATTTTGGAGGATCATGGGAGTCATTCTTGCCCCTTGCAGAGTTCGCCTACAACAACAACTACCATATGAGCATCCAGATGGCTCCCTATGAGGCATTATATGGTAGGCGGTGCCGGTCTCCAGTTGGGTGGTTTGAGCCAGGGGAGGCTTGGTTATTGGGTACAGATCTAGTAAAAAATTCCTTGGATAAGGATACAAGATCGACTTTCCTCAGCTCAGTCCAGGCAGAAGAGTTATGCCGACCGTAGAGTTTGTGATGTTGCATTCATGGTCGGGGTGAGGGTGTTGCTTCGGGTATCACCCATGAAGGGTGTCATGAGGTTTGGAAAGAAGGAAAGCTGAGCCCTAGATACATCGAACCTTTTGAAATTCTCGAGAGAGTGGGAGAAGTGGCTTACAGGCTTGCGCTGTCTTCGGCGTTGTCAACAGGTCATCCAGTATTCCATGTGTCCATGCTCAAAAAGTATCATGGAGATCCGTCCCACGTGTTAGATTTCAGCTCTGTCTAGTTGGATAAGGATTTGATTTATGAAGAGGAGCCGGTGACAATTCTAGCCCGGTAGGTTCGTTAGTTGAGATTGAAGAGTTATCCTTCAATCCGAGTGTAGTAGAGAGGTCAGCTCGTCGAGGCAGCTACTTGGGAGTCCGAGTCAGACATGCAGAGTAGATATCCCCACCTATTCGTCAATCCAGGTACTTTTATATGTCCGTTCGAGGATGAACAGTATTTTTAGAGGTGGAGAATGTGATGACCTGATAGGTCATCGTATAATTTAAACCTAGTTCTGTGATCCATCACCTTTAGAAGTCATGTTTTAGCCTTTATCGATTTGCGTGTGTAGTCCGAGCATCTTTTCGGAAAGCTTTTATGTTAAAAACTGATAAAAATAAGAAATTTTGCCTAAATACTTCATTTGAGTTGACTTTGGTCAAAATTTTAATAAACGGACCCGAATTCATGTTTTGACAGTTCTGGTGGGTACGTATCATGATTTTGGACTTGGGCGTATTCCCCTAATCGAAATCGGAAGTCCCTAGCCCGAGATATCAGACTATGTCGAAATTTAAAAGTTGAAAGCTTATGAAATTGAAGTGTTTGACCAAAGTTTGACTTTTTGGATAACGAGTCCATATTTTTGTTTCGAAACCTGGTATAGGTCCAATACCATAATTATGACTTATTTTTGAAATTTGGTGCAAAACGGAATTGATTTGACGTGATTCGGACATCCGGTTAAGAAAATAGGAATCTCAAAGTGTTCTTGAAAATTCCATGTGATTTAGGGTTAATTCATAGTTCTAGGTGTTATTTTGGCTATTCGATCGTGCGATCAAGTTCATATGATGTTTTTAGACTTGTGTGTACTTTTGGTTTAGAGACCCGAGGGATCGGGAGGGTTTCAGATAGGCTACAGAGTGGAAAGTGGGACTTCGAACATTTCTGGTGCATTTGATCTGGTGCAGGCCTTTGCGAGATCAGGCATCGCAACTACGAACCCTGCAGGTTCTATATTTGCGATCTTCTCATCGCAAATGCGAAGAGGACCTGGGCCAACAGTTTTAGCATTTGCGAAGGGAGTCTGGGAAAGGCAGTGATCGCAAATGCGATAATTTTGTCGCATTTGCGAAGATTCAGAGGTCACATTTGTGAACTTATTCTCACATTTGCGAAGGGAGCAGAAGTGTGAAGGCTTCGCATTTGCGATGGCTCCTTCGCATTTGCTAAGCTCAGGTCGCAAATGCGACATCTGCAGCTGTGTAAAAGTGACCTAGACAGGATTTTTCTCCCGTTCTTCAAATTTTCAAATCCTAGAACCCTAGAGGCGATTTCCCCAAGATCAATTATACTACAAAACTTTTGTAAGTGATACTAACACACTTTCTTTCAATTTCCCATTACATTTCATGAATTTTCAACCTAAAATCTAGGATTTTCATGGTAGAAATTGGGGGTTTGGATAGAATTAGGGATTTTTGGGAAATTGGGATTTAGACCTCAAATTGAGGTCGGATTTCAAAACTAATGGCATAATCAGGACCCGGGGTGAATGGGTGAATAGGTTTTGGTCTGAACCTCGAGTTTTGACCAAGCGGACCCGGGGTTGATTTTTGACATTTTGGGAAAAGTTTGGAAAATATTAAATTATGCATTGTAATTGATTCCTTTAGAAATATTTGATGTTATTAAGTTCATTGTGGCTAGATACGAGTGGTTTAGAGGTGGATTCTAGAGGAAAAGCGGTAATTGAGCATTGAGAGGCTTGTAGAGCGAGGTAATTGTTGTGCCTATCTTTGACTTGAGGGTTTAGGAACCCTTGCCTTGATTGCTATACGAAAACCATGTAAGCGCTGTATATGTGAGGTGACGAGTACTTATGCGCCACAAATTTATCTGTCTTGTTTGTTTCTTTCTCGTTCTTCTTATATTTATTCTTTCCCAGCCTTGACTATTACATGTTTTACTTGTATTTCCATGCCTAATTGCTATCTATTAGAAATTGTTTCTCCTTGTTAAAGGTATTAGTTATCCCGTAGTTTCATTGTCTCCTATTTGTTTAAGCTGTTTATTGGTGCTTTTATGATATATTCGGGATTGGTCTCGCTGAGTAGTATTACTTGTGTAAGGTTTATAGAGTACAAGCTTCTTATTTGCTTTGTTTTGAAGTTTAAGTATTGTGAAGGGTTTTGTGTTAAATTGTGAAATTTCTGTACTTACTAAGTAATTGATACTGATATGGTGGGATCGGGTTGCGTGCCGCAACAGGTGGAATAAGGGTGATATATTGAGGAGGAATAAAGGTGAATTGATATTATACGGTGAGATCGTGTTGCACACCACATCAGGTAAAATAAGGGTGGATTGTGGTGAAATAAGGGTGAATTGTGATTGGAAATTGAGATTATACGGTGGGATCGTGTTGTACGCCGCAACAATTTTGTTTATATTATGTTGTTTATGTTATTAAGAGGAAATAAGGGAGGATTATGATATGTATGGTGGGGATCGGTTTGCGCGCCGCAACAACTATATGTTTATGCTTTTCTTTGACTGTGTTAGTTGTACGGTAGTTTTGAATTGCACTTAAGAATTGGTTATGGCTGAACACTGATGCAATACGTTGGGTATTGAATTTACTTCTTGCAAGTTACTATTTTACTTCATTTCGTCTTCCTTTCCGCTTTTATTACTTACTGTATGCAGATTATATTGTGTGTGTCCCGCCATAGCCTCGTCACTCCTTCGTCGAGGTTAGGCTTGGCACTTACCAGTACATGGGGTCGGTTGTACTAATACTACACTCCGCACTTCCTGTGCATATTTTGGAGTAGGTTGAGGCTGATCGAGAGGTTGGATGTAGACTTCACAGCTAGGAGACCCAAGGTAGTCTTGTTGGCGTCCGCAGGCCCTGGCGTCCCCTTCTATACCCCCATACTTACTGTTTCTCCTTATTTCACAACATATGTATTTTCTTTTGGATAAATGCTTGTAGAAAAATCTTTGTATGTTCGTGAATTGTGACTCCAGATTCTTGGTAGTAATAGTATGTAATTAAAGTTGATGTTTCTATAGTTTCGCATTTTTTTCGATTTATTATAGCTCGTTTATTGGTAATCCCCTAGATGTAAAGAATCTGCTAAATAACCTCTAACATTGGCATCCAAATAATGGTGTAAATCAATTTTTGAAAGATATATCATGGGGGCCTGGGCTTCAGGTCACAACAATGTCTAAGTATGTAGTGAATGGTTATAAGTTTCATACAGAGGATTTCTCTAAAAATAAAAATAGCAACAACAATGGGGTGTGGGTTAAAGGTGGTGATGGAAACCAAGTTGGAGATATAGATTATTATGGTATGGTCAAAGAAATATTACAACTAGAATATACAGGTTGACCATATATGAAATTGATGCTCTTTAGATGCAAGTGCTTTGACCCAAATCCAATAAGTGGTACAAGACTACACCACCAATACAACATAATTGAGGTTATTCGTATGAGGGAGTATGAACGCTATGATCCTTTCATTATTGCACATAATGTTAGGCAAGTGTATTATGCTCCTTATCCATTGCGGTAGAATAAGTCCGATTGGTGGGTTGTTATAAAAACTAAGCGTGTAGGTAGGGTGGAAGTCGAGAATGTGTTAGATGTTGCATATCAAAACGATATCTCCAGTTTTCACCAAATAGTGGAAGATCAGTTAGAAAATTATTTGGAACATCCTGAAGGCATATTGGAAGAAGTTGATATAAATGAAGTAGCAATTATCGAAAATGAGGACGAAGAATCAACTAATAAAATTCAAACAAGTGAGGATGAGGAATTCTCGGACGAGGAACAATACGTTGACAATGATTAAAAAATTGGTTTTTTAATGCACTCTCATTTTATAACTAGTTTCTTATATATTTCAATCTAAATATGTATTATATTATGGAGATGGCAGGCAACGGTCAAGGTAACAATGATCCTAACAGTATTCGGGGTCGAGAAAAGGCTAGGAAGGGAAAGAGGAGGGTATATAATAATATTCCCTCTTTTCCACCCTCTTCATAGATGCCTATGTCGTATCCTCCACCGGAAGGCTATACTGAGCTACCACAACATCCTGAGGCCTACACCTTCATCCAAACACCAGGTCTTCCATCACAGGGCCATAGGACTATACGTCTGACATACAGTCCAGCTGCCTAACAGCCACGTGGATCGCACCATCTGCATCAAAGCCAAGTGGATCGCAACCATCTACATAACATCCACGTGGATCGCATCCCTACATATCACATCCAAATGGATCGCATTCATCCATATCACAACCACTTGGGTCACAACCATCTGTATCACAGGCACATGGATAACATCCATCCATATCACAGCCACTCGGGTCACAACCATTAGTATCACAACCACATGGGTCACATTCATCCATATCATAGCCACTTGGGTCACAACTATCAGTATCACAGCCACAGGGGTCGCATCCAGCTATGTCGAAGTCACATGGATCACATCCATCTTCATCATCGAATTCATCTATTTTAGGCCTTCGCCTGCGAGACAATAGTTCTGAGCCGCCTACCGTCTGCACATGCCTCTGATACACATGCTGAGAATGATGATCCATAGGTAGTGCATTATGATCGCTATGGCAGGATCATCATAGTCCCTGAGGGCGACGGGTAAGAGTTATTTGTTATTTTTGCGTCTATTATTTTGTAATGTTTTTACTAATATATTCATGTGTTTTATTGTTAAATTTTAGGTTCAGACATGGTAATCAGACTACGAAGATAATCACCAATTCCATCAAAAAACTCTATGATAGCCCTTATGCGACTTGGGCTGATTTCCCATTATCGCTAAATGAGCAAATTTTCAATCAGTTTAAGGTATAAATGTTCTTTTAAGCAGTTTAATAATTTATATTTATGATGTTTCCATCTAATATTTAACTTTTGAAATGCAGAGCAAGTGTGTATGGAAAGACCGCTATAGCGTGGAAGTGGCTACAAATTTTCATCATAAAGCTCGCAAAAGATTGGCGGATCATTTTTTGGATGCTAGAAAGAAGAACAAGAGGCCTAGCTGGTGTCTTTATCATTTATTGAATAATTTGTTAAGGCAATGTCTTACTACGGATTTCTTAGAGAGGAGCGAAAAAGGAAAGAAAGCTCGCTCATCCGAGAAGGGAGGCTCCTTGGACATTAGGGGTGCTATCAGCCTGGGGACAATAAAAAGAAGATTGGTAATTTCTTAATTAAATTATTTTACTTTTCTAAGTATATCAATTCTATTCATTAAGTAAATTAATTTTTTTTCAGGAAAAGAAGTATAGGCATCCAATGAGCCATGATGAGCTATTCAAGAAGACGCATAATGTGAAGAAGAAGAAGAAAGAGGGGGATGGAAATAGGTGGGTTGAGGACCGGGCCTCGACTGCATATGTAAGCTTTCAATTTTATTTAAGTGTTATAATTTACTTTTATAAGAATTTTTAAATACTAATTTAATTTAAAATAATGTAGGATCGCTACCAAAGTAACATGAAGAACTTCATTCGTAGTTAGTCTGCTGGTGATTCAGGCAAGCCAACCCAATTTTCGGACGAGGATGATGAAAGAGTATGTTTGGAGGCTATTGGACGTCCAAAATGGGGGAAGGTGTACAGGCTTCCTTCTAAAACATTCTATCGCTATAGGTGTGGAATGCAAGGAATAGGCACTTCCTGATCTCGGCCAAACCCACACCACAATTAGGTAGTGAGGCGGTCAATGCAATAATAAACCCAACGAAGGTCGGAATCGAATCCACAGGGAGTTAGAGTAGGGATTAGGTGTATATCTAGTTTGATTGTATGGTTTGTCCTAAATTGTTTTTCCTATACTCTTGATTTTAGTTATACTTCTACTTTGTTCTATTGTTTGCAATTATGAAACTAAGAGACTATATTTTTGGTTTTGGGTTGTTTTTCAAATGATAAAATGATCTAGGGTTGTGACTTCCATCTAGGTGTCCATCTAATGGGTTGTAAACTCTAGGGAAAGTTTTTTTGGTCAGGGTTTGTAATATAGCAATCACACTCGGATACTCACTCTATACCTCTCGGTAATTTGAGTGATTTTGCCCAATTTGGCTTTCTCAAGTCCAAATGGGTATTGCACAAATAAGTGATAAATTCTCAAGTCGGGTCTTACTATCTCTAGACTCAAACCTTTAATTGGGGCTATCAATTTCATGAATTCACCCCAATTTCTTGTTAGCCAAGTTTTCCTAGACTTAGTCCCTCTTTCTCAAGTAGAGACTAAGTCAATTAGGCATGAATCAATGTTTGCAAACATTAATTCTTGAATTCAAGCAAGAACTAGGTTAAATATCACTAACCCAATTAAAAAGAAGCCCTAATTCATACACCCATTAAATACCCACACTAGGGTTTGGTCACAACCCAAGGTAGAAATTTAGCTACACATGAAAAATGCAGAAATTAAACAAGAAATAAAGATAGAATCCATAGTAATTAATTATGGGAAGAAAATCTAAAGTTTGGAGGCAAATATAGTATAAACTTACTTAAAGCAGTAAAGAAAAACGGCTCAGGTGCTCTCCCAAAACTAAACTTAACCTAAAAATGAAAAAGAGTCCTAGTTATACTAAGTTGAAAATATCTGAAACAAATGCCCCTGCGGAGGTTGTGCGGTCGCATAATTCTGAGTGCGGTCCGCACTATGAGCTTGAATGGTCAGCTGGGACTTCTGCGGTCGAATCAAAGTGAGATGCGGCCGCACTTCATCTAATTGTGCGGACCACATATTTCTGAGTGTGGCCGCACACTTGACTTAGGCTGGGACTTGGACCTGCTTCTGCGGACCACACAGTTATGAGTGCGGCCGCACACTGGCTTCTATGACTGCACAATAACCATGCGGTCCGCACATCTTTACTTCAAGGCTCTCTAATTCTCTTCTCCTGAGGTCCGCGTGTTAGTGAGTGCAACTGCACTTTGGCTCTTGCAGCTGCACAATAATGGTGCGGTCTACGTTCCTTCAATTGCCCATAATTCCCAGTCTCTGAACCTCTCTTCTGCGGCCACACCAAAATTATGCGGTCTGCATATTGTGAAGCTGGTTTTGACAGGGTTCCTTCATTGTTTGCGGTCGCAACAACATTGTGCAGTCCTCACTATAAGCATTTTTGCCCTATTTTGGTCCTTGTCCAATTTTGACTCCTTTTTAGTTGATTTTCACTTCTTTGGCTCGTTTCCCTATATTCCTGCAAGAAAACTCATTTCATTAATTCTCGGGATACCTTTAAGCATTTTTAAGCTAAAACACAAGTAAAAGAGAGCAAATAAACGGTCAAAATCCCTACTTATCAACTCTCCCAAACTTAAGCTTTTGCTTGTCCTCAAGAAACTAAGGCAATTCCCACCTCCATTAGAAAAAGGGATATTTAAGGTGGCCTAAGTTGAGTCAAAACACAAATCAATTGGGACCAACAATTACCCACACGCTCATGAATCATTAACAAGCCTATGATTTGAAAATTGAAGCACAAATGGCTCTAATGTGACACTTGAGCATCAAGGGTTGTCTTTGTTCATCAAGGAAGCTCGCACTTTCATGAAACTCGATGTGGATCCAAAACTACTCCTCCTATACTTTCCGGAAGCTCATCTCACTCACGAATGAAGAATTCAAAACACTGACTCGAGGAAGACTCGCTCATCACTCTCAAAAGAATGTCACAAGCCCGGCTCTAAGTACCATATGCTTGCCCCTCGTGTAGATCACCACTAATGTAAGCTTGCTCGGCTTGAAATCACGTAGGGATTTTTCGACATGTAATGAAGGCTTTTGGATTAAGGAGGATAATATTGGATTGGAATCGGTTCATCTTTCCTTTAGAACTTCATATTCTCTTGTTGGCTCATGCTTTGCCGACTCTTTGAGTCATTTTCTTTTCCCTTAGGGGGATTAGAGAGACTTGACATCACTCTTTCTTTATCATGCTCTTCATGATCACCTTCTTTTCTTTCTCCATGCTTCACACTTTTTCTTTCTTTTGCATCTTTTCAACCCTTTCACATTATTCACTTTCTTTTTGTGTTTTTCTCTGTTCTTCCTTTCTTTTTCTTTGCCTTTTCCTCTTTTTTATTTCTTTTATATTTTTATGCCTTGAAACCATATTTAAACTTCTTGTGTCTCCCCCAAACTTATGTTTTTTCCATTTGAATCACATGAGTGCTAAAGAAAAGTCGGGTGCCAAGAGAGAGTCACTATAAAATGGTTAAAGGCTTGTAATGTGGTTATTGAACAGAAAGGCTTTAGGATCAAAAGGATTTACTAAGGATGATATCATTGGTGGGCCATGAAAGGTTTCAAAACGGGCCACGGAGGGCCTACAATCACTTCTCAATCCAAGCTAACTTAGAATTTCGCCTAGAAACACATTCGGGGCAAGTTCTAGACCATTCACACGGGTACTTGGACTTGTAACAAAATACCTTACCTCTCACACAATCGCATTATTAAAGAGAAAGGAGTCGAGGGTCCACAACAACCGCATTCAATATTGAAAATCGTTTATGGTTCAACTAAACCGCCCGATGATTGCCTAAGTCAACAAGATTCACAAGGTCACTAACTAGAGCTATTTCTATGCAAAAGCTTGTTTTTAACCATAAGCGCATAGTTAAGTGTGTTGGTACCAATTGAAACATGATCGAACCTTTTATTCATTACTAGTATTTTTGCCTAAAAAAATAAATAAAATGGACTCAATCCCTTAAGAAGGTTGTCACGCCATCCATCGTTGGGAAGAGTCACCCGATTCACACAAAATCCACCTTTAGAAAGAACTTTGGTATTAAGAAAACCAAAGGCTTATTGATCACTAAAAATATAAAAAGAAGCTAGCAAATCCAAAAGTAAATAAGAAGTTTTACTACTAAGAAAGATAAACTAAAGAAGCTACAAAATAAATTACGGAAAGTAAGATAAAAAAATATACAAACCGAAGTAAAATGAATATGTACATAAAGGAAACTAAATATATACATCAAACGAAAGGGAAGAATATATACATACCAAAGAGAAAATAAAGATAAAATAAAACATAGTATCAAAGTTATTACAGGCCAATATCAATGTCAATCAATCAAAATAGATCCCCCCCCCCCCCCCCCCCCCCCCAAATGAAAAATAAGCATTGTCCCCAATGCTTAAATAAATAAGAACAGGGAAGGGTAGAGAGTTAAGAGAACTTCCTAATTGGTCTCAGACTGCATAGAATCTCCATCACCCTTAGTCTGCATAGCATCCTAAGCACCTTCAGTCTCCTCAAGTTGTATCTCATCATCACCTTGCTGGGGGACAACTGGGTTGCTGAGCATCTGGATCATCTCCGCAGTTGTGTGTGTAGTAGCATCCAGCTCCTCAGACTGGCTGGCTACTGCCTCAGATGCCTCTGGTGTTGCATGTGCTGCTGGGGTTTTTGTCTCGATAAGTAGGTCCAATGGTAGATCTCCGGCAGATGCAACCTTGGCAACCTCGTGTCTCGACTTCTCCAGTGACCTCTTCAACGCCTGAGACTTCCGCATCTTCTTTGTTTGCTTCCCCAACTCCTCAATCACCCCCCATGTGCCATTCGAGTCTTCATTATGGTCTTCTGGTTATCCAGAATCTTCTTCAAAGTTTCCTCCACTAACGAAGGTACCTGTGGGGCTGTTGGGGCAGAGGACTGTGCTGCAACAACATTGGATATGGCAGACAACTTTGAAGTAGTTGACTACATCCAGTTGTTGAGACTCACAAATGTCTGGGAGACTCGCAGTGCAGCCTGTGGATAAGTTGATGAAGCTGGTACTGATAAAGGAGTTGATGGCCTGGATGAAGAAGGTGGTGGCATGGATGTTGTAGAAGGTATGGCCGACGTGGAAGGCTTAGCAGATGAATCAGTAACTACTACCCTTGGCTCCTTAGACTGGCCAGTGGAAGTAGTTGCCTTACCCTTGAACTTCAGGTTGTCAGCATCCTGTAGGTGGTTCCATGAGAAAGGCTTTTTGGCCTTTACCTTTGTATCATACTGCCTTGGCTCCACCCTTGGATCATTAAAGTACTCAATGAGGAAGTTGGGGCAGGGATACAATCTCTCATCCTTCTGAACAGCTAAGGTAATGTTGATGGACATGATGGCCCCTACATTTATCGGATATCCAGTCATAATTGAATCCACCAGGACTACTCGGGGAAGGGCCAGGTTGTTCCCATTCAAGCACGGGTCAATGCGGCTGCATACAAATGTCTGCCACCCTTTGGCCTCAGAATTTAGGGTGGCCACCCGAATTATAGGGACCCTTGCTGTGAGCCACAGAGGTGCTGGTCCTCGAGCTGCCAGAATTTCTGCTAACCACGGTCGAGCTGCATCACCCAAAGCCAACTTTTCAAAGTATTGGATGGCCTCCACTTCTTCAAATCCCACATATTTGTTCAGAGTACAGGGGTCGAAACGGATTTTTAGGTTTCACACTTTTGTTACTTTGGTACCCTTCTTTACATGATCCACATTGGCATAAAATTCTTTAACCAAGTGCTCTTTTGCGTCGAGAACATTCTAGGTGAACCATTTCCATCCCTTTCGCTCCTGGAACTGCATGAGGACATTTGGATTGTGAATGTCCAAGTCCTTCGTCAAGAACTATCGCTCAAGTGTGAGCGATCTATGGGGCCACCATTCTCTGAACCTGTTGAAGACAGTCATGCTAACAATTATGTCCTCCCACATCTATCTTCTCCTTGAACTATCAAGGCCACCCACACGAATGTCACCTCCTCTCCCATCATTTTCTGCATCATCATCATCATCATCTATATTGATTGTTGCGGGAGGAGAAGGTGAAGATGAGGGCTCGGACCCTTGGCTTCTGCTTCAGAACCCGCAGAAGAACTGTCTGTAGGCTCATTTCGCAATTGATAGCGCCTTGTGGTTTGTGGTGGATTGGATTGGGGTTCAGCCTGGACCTCCATAGAGTGACCATCGGAGGCTTCCCCAGACGGAACATATTCAGTAGTGTCAGAGGATTCACGAGGTCTGCAGACAGTTTCTTTCTTGTTTATGATTTTCGGAACGGCAAGTGGTAGGTTACTCTTGCCTCGGCCTCAGCCCTGGCACCGGGAGAGCACACCCCTCCCTTTTGGTGCATCACCTCTGCCACGGGATCTAACCATTGTCTGCAACACATAGCAATAGGAATCACTTAGAAATGCAGGTCATATTGTATACAAATGCTTTCTTGAGAGGTGCAGGAAATGAGGGTTCAAAAGAGGCAGTGCGGACCGCACAAAAGTAGTGCAGCCGCAGACAACTGAGTGCGGAACGAACAATTTCACAGTGCGACAGCACAACCAAAAGTGCGGACCACACAAAAGTAAGTGCGGCCGCACAACCCCAGGTTCAGACTACTAGGTTGTATGATCATCCTGCAGTGTAGATCACACAATTTTGCTGCGGATCGCACAATTTCACTGCGGACCGCATAATTATGGGTGTGGTCCGCACAATCCAAACATCAAGTTTACCCTAATTTTACACTTATGCGGACTGCACAAATATGTGTGCGGCTGCATAGTTTAAAAATTACAATCACTGTTCTTCATTTTATGCAATTTTCTCACAGCTAGGGAAAAATTTGAGCAATTAAACATGGTTAACTATTTACCCAGGCAACTAAAAAATTTTAAAAAATAACACTGTAACCTTTCTCTTTTCTCTCTCCTAAACCCTAAATTCACCGGCGACCTTTCCATGCCAGCCACGACTGACAACCAACCACCACTAGTGGCTCCGCAACCTCCCCAACCTCTCCCCACTGTTGTCCAACCATCTACAACCACAAACAACAATCCCCAACCCATGGATTATGCAAAAGTCTTAAAACCTACTGCCATTAATGCCCCNACAATGCAACCTCCCCAACCTCTCCCCACTGTTGTCCAACCATCTACAACCACAAACAACAATCCCCAACCCATGGATTATGCAAAAGTCTTAAAACCTACTGCCATTAATGCCCCCATGCAAACCCTAGCTATGTTACCATTGAAACCAGTTGAGTTCCTTAATGGAGAACCAGTTGTAAAGTGGAAGAAACAAGAAGTAAAGCAATCTATGGTACAACAAGGGCTTCAACTTGCAGTTCTTGGGAAATTTTCGTATGTGAAGCCAGTTATTAGTGAATTACGTAATGTAATTCCAATTCAATGTGAGATTAAATGCCATTGTTCAGTTGGTCTAATTGAAGATATTCATGTGTTAATTAGGCTGTCATTATTGGAGGACTATGTTCATCTTCTTTCAAAGCCAACTTTTTATTTAAAAGCTCAGTCAGACATGTGGCAGATGCATTGTACAAAATGGAATCCATGGTGGACACCTAATGAAGAGACTCACATTTCCATAGCCTGGATTAGCTTTCCAGAACTGCCTCCTAATTTCTTTGGTAAGGAATGTGTATTTTCATTAGCTCGTGCAGTAGGTAATCCATTACATGTAGACCTATTAACTCAAAATGGGACTAGACCTAGTTGTGCTAAGGTGGAGGTGGAAGTTAACTTGTTAGGTAAGTTCACTCATCGTCTTAAGATTATGGAAGAAGCTGATGAATTTGGGCCAGAAGAGTTTAAATGGATTAGGATTAAGTATGATTATATGCGAAAATATTCAAGCCTTGCAAAAAACAAGGGCATAGTGAGGCAGAATGCTGGGTAATTCATCTTGAATTACACAAGAGATTTGATGAAGATGTTGAAGATCAAGGCAAGGAGAAGACAATTGTGGTGAGTACTGAAGCAATTGGTACATCTACAAATTCAATAAAGGTTCTAGCAAGTGGAAAGGTGGTTGGTAAGCCACCTACTAATCATGCCAAGCAGGAATGGATGCAAGCAATGAATAACAAATACCAACGGGATAATAGGGGTCACATTGTTGATAACACACAAGGAAAGGAAGCTGACAAGGGTAAAAGGAAGGCCAAACTTGAGGATGTAGCAACTAAGAATAAGTTTAATGCACTAGAGGTTGAGGAAGTTCATAAACCTACTCTACAAATTACTGAAGGCAAAGGTAAGGATAATAGAAATGATAAGAATAAGGAACATGGGGAAAAGCTATCAAAAAAGGGCCAGGAGAAGGAAAAAGAAGGCAATACTGAAGTGTTAAGACCTAATCCTAAGGCTTCTAAGGTTAGGGTTGGGAAAGATGGGAATACTAAAGTAACTGTAGAAGGTAATCAACATGAACTTAAGCGTGTGAAGAAGGAAGCGGTTGAGAAAGTGTTGGAAGATCAGCATAATGTGAACTTAGTTAAGGCTAATTTTATTGTTCCTAGTGATCAAAGTATTGATGAAAGGACTAATAAGGAATCCAAAATCGACTGGGTTAATAGAAGGTTTGGAACTAGCAAAGAGGAGCTAAGACAATCCAATGTGACTATAAACCAATCATGCCAAGATATTCCATCTCAAACATTTGCAGATTATGGGCATCTTAAGGACCTTGATGAGGTAAATTCAACAAAGGTTTTATGGACTGATGCAATAGAGGTGGAAGATGATCAGCTAGGCACGACAAAGACAAAAGGAGACAATGTGAATAAGGACAACACCCAACCTGGTGATAGGCTGGCGATGCCAGGCCTAAAGCCAGGCTCACCAGGCGTTAGGCTGGCAACGCCAGGCCTGACGCCAAGTTCACCTGATGAGACAGCCACAGTAAACCCTATCCCTAGTGCAACTGGAGAGATTATAGAGGGTGTTCCGGTGTATGCATTGGAGAACAAGCTTGATGGAGAGGATAATGTGAAGGTTAGGGATGATACAATGGGGTCAGATCAAAACACATGCAATGGAAAGGGTGGTGATATCAATAGAACATACATTTTTTAGCAGACTACTACAGTAATTCCTGGTATAGGCAGTGTCTATGAGCAGCAATTCAAAATGATGTAGGATGTTGCTGCTTCTATGGAAAATAGTAAGGAAAAGGCTGATGTGTGGGCAATTGTTCTAAGAGCATCTGGGGAAATAGAGGAAGTGCCTATGGAGTATGGCACTGATCAAATTATGCAGCTTCAAGTTAGTTTTCCACTGAAGACTCCGCTACAGCATTTACATGATTTAGTTACACACAATGTGGCACCACTTGATGAAGACTTAATGAGACAAAGTCCAATGGAGCATGAAGGAGATGATGAATCTATAGCAGAATAGTTCAAACAAGTGACTAGGGAAGGAGATTTATCACCGACAACTAGTGCTAAAGGAGGTAAGAAAACAAAGAAGAATCAAAATAAAGAGCCACCACAATCATCAAGAACAATGCGCAGAAGGGCAGATTTCATATCTAAATGATGATGATCAAACATTAATATGGAACATAAGGTCTGTGAATACACAGCAGGCCTTTCCTAGGGTGATCAACATGAATAGGGAGCATAGCTTTTGTGTAGTTGCATTGATGGAACCTTTTCAATAGAAGAGACGCATTGATAGATATATAAGAAGGTTAAATATGGAGAATGCTTATGCAAATATTAATGGGCAAATATGATTGGTCTTTGATGCAGTGGTGGAATGGGAATCAGTGCAGGATACTGAGCAACATGTGATTGTGAGAGTGTTTCACCATGACCTGGGGAAGCACATGATGATGACATTTGTTTATGCAAAATATTCAGCAGTGGAGAGGTTGAAATTGTGGGATCACTTGTATTACATAGAAAGTGATATGAAATTTCCATGGTTGGTAGGAAGGTATTTCAATGTGATATTGCATGAAAATGAGAAAATAGGAGGACTTCCAGTACACCGTCCTAAATATGAGGATTTTGCATTTTGTGTAAACTCTTGTGGTTTGTTTGGGCAAGGATATAAAGGAAGTCCATTTACATGGTGGAATGGGAGGTCCAATGTTGCATGTATATTCAAAATACTGGATAGGATCTATGTGAATTTTCCATTTCAGAACATGTTGCCAACTATTGAAGTTGAACATCTAATCAGAACTGGATCAGATCATGCACCATTGTTAATGACATGTGGGGAGTAGACCACAAATTTTTTTACGCCTTTCAGGTTCTTGAACTTTTGGACTAAGTGATCACGCTCAACTATGTCTTGTAGAAGACTAAGCGGGCGTTGCAAATATAATCCTGGGGTATTATGCCCAGAGTCGATCCCTCAGAGAATTGACGTATCAAGCAGGCTGTTTAAATTAGTACTCAGTTGTCACCTGATGTTGTTTACGTTACTAATACTAAATATTAAACTAAAGATTAGCTATACTAAGGTATAAACAATTGTAATAAA